>KL275439.1:9176-42226 GCA_000699545.1 Podiceps cristatus
GGTCTAGCAGATGTCAGCTCAGTAGCAAAGCCTTCAAATCTCATCCTCCTGTCTGGGGGAAAGTGTCCCCTACATGTGACTGATGACCAGTGCAAAAAGATGGTCTGATACCTTTTTTTCTGTGGGGAAGAAGAAGAAGCTACACTGCATTGAGACAGGAGAAGGCACAGCCCTTCAGCTCTCATTCGGTATCTGCTGCACTGGGCCATGCCTTGCCTTCAGATAGGGCACAGAGGATCTAGGGTGGGCTCTGCAAGAGATCTTTTCTTCCAGGGTATCAAGTGCCCTCATACTTTTTGTCAGGTCTCATCTCATTAGGCAAAACAGCAGCAAAATCAAACTGGAATTTGACTTTTCAGAGTTATTTAGGTTGAAAAACAGATGTCCTGCCCTCCCTTGCAGTTTCTTGCACCCCAGCCTGGGGCACAAGGTGAAACAAGGAGGGGGGCAGAGCAGCATCACTGCAGCACCCATGACACGGTCACACAGACAGCAAAAAAGAACCTGTGATGTCTTGTTGCAGTGTTTGTGAAATGGAGCTGTTCCAGGTGGCAGATAGCCTGGCAAATTGTCTGGACCCATTTTCAGGGCCATATGTCTCTGTCAGAGTTGTATTTTCAGTCTATTTTGTAAAGAAAATGTTCAGGTTAGAGCCTGGCCCTTAGCTTCCCCAGCAACACAGTGCTGCCTCTGAGAAGCGAACAGTATTTTCTCCTCTTACGTTTTGGCTGATGCTGATTGACCTGGTGGAGCCAGGATTTCACCTTCTGGGGCTGGGCTTTGTCAGTTCAGCATTGAATCAGTAACTGTCTTCTGCCAGCTCCCTTCTTTCCCTTTTCTGGTTTGTTTGGTTTTTTTGTTTTGTTTATTTTTTCCCCCTCACAAAACTTTGAGGAGCTGGCAGAAGAGAATCTATCTAAAGCTATTGGTTAGACCATGCATGTGGAACATATGAGACTATTTTTCGAGTTGGTGTGCCAGAATATGTTTAAAATTCCCCAAAAGATACATAATGACAAAAAATTGGGCCTTTTTCTGGAAAATGGAAATCTGAAGTCCTGTTCCCCCACCATGAGTGGCAGAGTGCAGGCTTTAATCTGGACTTCACACTTCTGTGTGACACTCATCATTGGAATTTCTCTCTTCTATTTTCTATTTTAAAACAGATGTCAGTGTGGAACAGAGAAGCCCTTCCCGTTAGATACATGAAAGTCACTAGATGTAGAGTACAAAAAGGGGAAAGACAAGGGATGTCTGCTGAAATCTGAAGGATTCTCATTTCCTTTCTACTTTGAGATTTTAGTTTGAGGACAAATCAGTGCTTTGCTATTTCTTCTTTTGCTGTTTATGTGTGCTTCTAGGATTGAGTAGATGTGAACAGCTTAACAGGAGATAGATATTATTTTGATAAAAAAGTGGGACAAGCATGTGTTCCAAAGCTAAAGAAAAACGGGGAAAAATGCAGTGCAAATGGATGCATAAAAAGACATACAGATTACAGAAAGCAAAGCCAGATTAAAAAGATCTCATCACAAAGGAAAGGAGTATCAATAATCAAGGAGTTTTTTTCCTCACTTATTTTCGGTGAGTTTTTTATTACAGCACATTGATAAATGATTGTCATGTTCATATGCTGACATATTGTTACAACAATGTTACAAGCATTTTAGTGTGAATTTTTTACTATTACCTAGTGTGGGAAACATCAACTAGGAAGGCTAGTGCAGTTGCTGAGCTGTCTGGGATTAATGTCTATTTTAAAGGTCAAATGGCTACATAAAAAGTAGTCTGTTTTTCTGAAAAAACATTAGCATGCAGGGTACCACAGTCTTACTGACTCCTTCAATCCAAACACTTGAGAATAATACTTTCTACATATTAATGAAAATCTCACAAAGTTTGTAAGTAGAGCCCAATGTCCAGGAGTGACTTTTAGTAATACCATATTTTACAAGAAATCACCTTTCTTATTGTGTGATGGCAGAGTAAAATCTGTTTGTTGTTGGGAGAACAATAAATGTTTCTGAGTTCTGGCTATTTAGCTTTAGCTTTTTTAACAAATTGCAGGAATATCTAGCAAATGACGAGGTGCCTAGCTCAGAAATTGAAAATGAAAACCTTAGCTTGGCACTTGGAGTAGGCAAGGAAAAGATAATACTGCAGCTTGGTGTTTCATGCATTTGGCCAGTTCTACTGGTTTTGTAGAAGTGGGGAGATGTTGACTGTGTTTTCCTAGGTTTTTTAAGAGTTTTGAGGACTCTGTGACTCTTCAAAGCTAAGCCTTCTGAAGACTGCCTTGCATGTAAAATGAACTCGGGGGATCATTTCTCTAAGCTCACTAGGATGATTTCAGTGTTGTTGATTCAGAGGATGCAGATCCTCAATATGCAATGACATGACAGTATAGCAGGTGAATCACAGTAAATGGCTATGCCCCTCCTCATTACGCTAGAAAGTCAAGAGAAACTGAATGAGTCTAAATTATAATCACTCACTTTTTACCTCAAATTTGTAATGGAGTAAGACAATGCAGTTAGTGAGTTTATGCTGCTGTTATGATTGCTAATGATTCATGATGCCACGACTGATTGATTTGTTTGAGCTCTAAGCTATTCCTTTGGGTCAGTGGAGAAAAAAATTCAGGCCCCAGACAAAGGCTTTTCACCTCCTTGCTTACTTTCCCATGCCTGTCTACTAGTACTGGTAACATTTAATTTTCCTTCTCTGATTTTGAACTTGGGTGAAGCCTGCACATTTTGAGTAGTGTGCTGTGCAGAGTCAGGGTTGGGGTTTTTGAGCAGAGGGAAGGTGTTTGCCAGTTCACCTAGCTGATGGCTTTGGATGCAATAGTGCATGAGAAAACTTTGTGTGCAAGTGCTGTGTACCTTGGGCTTCATCCAAGCTTAGCCTGGAGATTTGCCCGCAGACAGGCAATTCTGGATGACAGATGGAGGCTGGAAGCAAAATGAATTCAAGCAGTCAGATAAGATGGGATGGGACTGCATTCTGTGGATGTATTTCTTTTCCTTTCATGTATGAATACAAGCTCAGCAGTGTCATAGGGGCGATGAGATAAAGATACAGCAAAAGCAAATCTTACAGGGAGAGGCATTTTTCGATGTAGTGTGATGTAGATTAAGAAAAGGACAAACATTTGAATACAGACTTCCTTATCAGGGGCTTTAAGTGAGTACTGCTGGAGTACTGTATTGCTAGGGACCTGCTTCATTTACAGTCATTAATGAGTCATCTTCTGCTCTCACTGTTTTGAATTCTGTCCTGATATGTCTCAATAATATTCTGAAGGCTATAAATATTCATATTATTTCTCCTGCTCTCAGAGAGAAAACCCTACAGAGTTTTTCTCAAAACAGGTGTAAATTTGGCTTGTTAGAATTACATTTGTAAGAAATGTGGTCACTTCACCTATTCTAATATAATCTTAAAATAATAAAAGGAAGACAAAATTTCTCACCTTTTCATGTAACTATCATGTAAAACAAAGAGAAAACAAAACAAAACAAACAAACAAACAAAAACACACAGGGCAAAGCGTTTCTTCTTCTAAAAGCCAAGAGTGCTACAAAGGTGGTTTGCATCAATATTACTTAATATCTTACAGGGAAGAAAAGAGACTGCAGTGGGTCTCTTACAGTGGGTGCCAAATAAAATTGATATAGCTGCAGCTGGGCTTCTTGCTTATTGTTGGGTTAAAGTGAGGTCCTCAAAAAACTGAGCCTATTTACATTGCCTTTTGAAACACCCTGAGGCTACAGCCTGTTCTCCATCTAGACAAATATCTGCAAGCATGTATAAAAGGTACCTGTAGAATATAGAAAATATCACATGTCAATGCAAGCTGTTAGGTGGTGTAGACTAATGCCTACTACTGCTGTGGACTACTGTTACTGGCCAGGACCTCAACAGGTTGTTGCAAAGGCAGGTGTGTAGATGGCTGGCAGGGGCATTAAAGAGCAGGCCATGTTTACTGTGGTGTAGGCATAGCTGTTATTCATCTGCAAAATTCCCACCCAAAGAGACAGGAGCTTTCACCTTCAGGACACTTCTGTCAGTATCTCAGCCACATTTTTCTCATATGTTCATGGTTGCCACCAGCTAGTGTCTGTTCTTGTATGCCATCTGAAATGCAGCCCAGTTAATTAATTCAGCATTGGGAACTAGGCTCCTAACATTGCCTGAGAAAGGAGTCCAAATATTCAGCTATGCAGTTGTTTACTGTTTGAGCAAACCTGAGCAAATTGCTAATCCTGTCTTGGCCCTTCCTCCTTCTTGCAAGCCCAGTAGCTTCAAGAATGCAGCCTTATTTCATGGCATGAAGAGAAACTCTTGTAATGTGGATCTTTACTAGAGCTGGGGTCTACCTAGCGTGCTGCTCTCATCCCATGAGCTGACTCCTCCGTGCTGACTCCTCAGTGGTGGGACCTTCTCATAGAGTCAGAGAAGGCTAAACCACTGATAAGCAGATGTTTGATAGCAGATGAGATAGTTTACTGTGCTGGTGGAAGGGATGGCTCACAAGGATGGATTGGAAAGTGGCGTTAAACATTTTGGTTGCTCCAGAATCCCTCCTGCTAGAACAGACATGTTTCTGGTCTGAACCCAGCCCTCCTCAGTAGTTCCCAGAAAGAGTAACTAGTTGTATTTCTGCATGGAGCATTACAAGTCATGGCGGTACTGAAGTAAAGCAACTCCCCAAACATTGCTAAGCTCAGGACTCATTCCTAGTCATGCTGGTGACTATGAGCTTTTTGAGTGAAGAATCCCTGCCTCCTGGGGATCAGTCCTTCATGTTGGGGTAGGCCAATTTAGGGAAGCCAATGCTCATGCATTCTACTAAGTGACTATTCTGTAGATAAATGAGCAGCCTTTGCTACAGGTAAAAACTTCCCCAAAGCATTTCTTTTAAACGGAACATGACAACAGCAATAACGTGTGTATTTTCCCTAAGCTAGTCATTCTCTGTAGTCTAGGTAATGGGATTATTGCCATCACATGAGTTGGGGACCCCTTGAATGACACCAGAACATGTTCCTACCAAATTAATGGGTAAGCAGGAGTTCTGCATTTTAAAATCTAATCTTAAAACCTTGGAGACTGATTAAATTACGTCTCCAAGCCAGGAACAAAATGTAGCTTCATGCAAATTGTGCTCCTGCCCATAATTTTTTGTTAGCACTGGAGAATGATTTACTATTGGGGTTTCAGAGGTTGTTAAAGAGAGTGCTGTGTCCTAATCTCATGATTATTTAGTCAGATGTTGGAAACTACAGTACTTACCCTGAACTCTGCTACTGGCAATATGAACCTGTAGGAAAAGGTAATCTATTTTAATATTACATTCATCTCTGTAGCATCTGGATAGCAAACAATCTGGCTGAGAAAGGAAAATTATTTTTCAGATTTCCTTTAAGAACAAAGACTCTTCTCAAGCAGAAAAGCATAAACAAGTATGTTCGTTTGAGTTCATTAATATGCCTGTTGTTCCAGTGCCCTGTAAGAGATGTGGTTTTTTATTCTCCTTGCTTCTTTCAAATCTGGATAGTGTTAATGTATCAGTAAGAATGGAAGACAAGACTCTGTTGAGAGGAAGAGCAGGAGTGCATTAGTTGATGCAGTGACTATTACTCCAGTACAGGATGTTTACATATTTTTTTCTGATTTCACAGGAAATACTCTGAGCTTCACATTTACCGAGCTACATTGGCTGACGCTGGGGAGTACGTGTGCAGAGTGAGCAGCAAATTAGGGAATGACAGTACTAAAGCCAGTGTTATCATCACAGACACCAATGGTAAGGCTTGACTCTTTATTTTACTATCACATTCAAAAAGACCATGTATTAAAGCTGCCACCAGAACAAAAGGGTTTGGAGGAGGGGAAAGCTGTGCAAGTGAAGTGGAAGTGGAAACACTGAAATCTATCAGGTGTGGTAAGAAAATTAATCAGGCCTGACTTGTCTGCTGTGTGGTTGAGATGTTTGGTTTTCCTTACCCAGACAAATGGGATGCTTCCTATGGATCTCAGGAGAGATCAGCATTTTCTGTGAGACACTTTTCAACAGCAAATCTCAGCCATAGTCTAAATAGTCAAGGTATGAAGAGGATGAAGGAAAGGGATTATTATTCTAATTCCCATGGTATACATGAGTAGCAGAAGCACTGGAGTCCTGTGGGAAAGCTTTCATTTAGCCTAAAACATGTCCTAGACCAGCACTCCTGTCTTTGTCTTTAAGTAATATTTCTATGGCTCTGATTGCCACCATTTTTACTTTCATAGATGCTGACAGGTTTTTCTTTCAATTTCTAGAATAATAAGGCATGAATGTGTTTGAAGGCATATTATTCAAAGGCATGAATGTAATTCATGTACTTTAATTCAGGAACTGTGATTTAAACTTATTTCTTGTGGAGCAGGGCTTCTCATGAGGCAGATAGCATTCAGACTTAGCCAAATTATTTTAAATGATTTTAGAGTGCTATTTTTGCAGAGTTCCTCTCCATTTCATTTACAAGCAGTACTGCTTCTGATGGATTTTTGTGGGTGTTTCCATTGTACACAAATGTTTTAGCAATACTGTTTCGCCTTGTGAGTGCATTGGAGGCAGTTCAGCTGAAATCTTGTTTCTTAAAAGTGTGACATTGACTAATTCAGCTCCGATAATTCGAGCTCCAGTGTCCAGCCAGTTGTGAAGTATCGAAGGAACGTGCCCTCATGAGCAAACATCAGAAGTTCTGTGACTACCTGAGATGGGTTTAAAGGTGTTGTTGCAATGGGAATTTACCAAGGATGCTTTCTGTTCCACATTGTGCTCTGAAACAGGAGATAGGCATTTAAATAACTAGAAAAACAAGCATAAACCTTTGCCATTGGGATTTGTCTTTGGCTGTCTGCTGTTCTGTGGTCACATGGTGATTGCTCGACTCTATTCACTTTGCGTATTTGCTATTCTATTTCATCAACTAAAGAATCTCAAGTGCTAAGATTTCATACTAGCTGTATGGTATTATAATCATGATCATATGTCAGGAGACTGATATAAAAGATCAAGTGTTATTTACCAGAATGTTCTTAGGAGGAAAAATAGGTAGGTGTTTCTGTGTAGCTTTGTAAATGTTTCCATGAATACGAATTTTTGTTGCTCATTAGCTGCTTACATGGGAAGCTCCTATACTGTTTCCAAGATACTGGAGTTTCCAAAACTCAGCTGTAGGCACTGTGCCTGGGCAATGATACAGATAAATGCAAAAAAATGCTCAGGCATACGCTATTACTTTCTCAGACAAGGAGTGGTGATGTGGTTGGGGAGTGCATATGGGACCTAATTCCTATGCTTCATGACATGGATTTTTCAACTTTCTCTGGGCTGAAGGACAGGAAAACACTCCTGCTGCAGGTAGACAGGAGCTTGGTTTTGAATGAAAACATTTGCAGGCAAGCCCTGTTATGTGCATTTATAACTGATATGTTAGAATCGGTCAAATCTTGTGAATCATAACTTGTTTAAACACAACTGTGGATGCAAATTCCCTTGAATGCAGGGAAACTTGGATCCAATCTAAACCTGGCAGCTGGCTCTTGCCTGTAAAGATCTGAACCGGGAACTCAGTGGTATCTGAACTGGAACATATCAGTGATATTTGATAATCTAGAATCAGGCATGGCAGCATTCATTGGATGAATAAATGAATCGTGCATATTTGGTTGCCACACATACATCTGAGCCCCCTCTGTTTATTGTTGCTTATAAATTACCAGTAAAATTGTTCCTGATTTTCCTCCTAATGATGGAATTTTCCACCCAGATTTGAGGAACAGCATGGGCAACATCTGGCTACTTAAGAGCAATGGATCCCTAAGGCCTCAGAGGGCAACATCTGCTTTGTAAACAGGGACAGACCCCCTGTGTGGGTGACCTCCTCACCCCTCCTTCCTCCGCATTCCCTGACCTCTTCCCCTTGCTAGCTTAATGACAGATTTGGGATCCAAACTCGGTAATGAGCCCTGAAGGGCAGTCATTACTCAGGTCCTATATATCTGTGTGGTCCTGCACTATTCATAAGAAAGAGGGCTTTTTTTTTTAATAAACAAACAACAAAACAAAAAACCCCAACCGACCAACCAAATACACCCCCTCCCCCCAAAAAAAACAAAACAAAACAAAACAAACAAAAAACCAAAATGAGCAGCATATTTAGCTCTTATGTGTTATTTCCTGCCAATGGGCTTTTGGAGAAGACCTTGGAGTCCAGTGCAGCCCAGGAGCCCCTGTAGAAAACCAGTGAGTAGACATCTGAAAGGGCTGAAGCACTCAGGGGAGGCAGGACGCTTCCTTCCACCTCCAGCAGATAGGGTGATAGTGGGGTAAAGAAAGATGCATCAGAGAGCCTGGCTTTCTTGTGGTCATTCTGATCCACTCTGCTATGTGGATGATAACTTTAATTATGACCTTTAATTTAATGACCTCACCTGGTCATGTTTGTTATATGTGCCCTACTGTCTACAAACTAGATCCTCCTTTCCCTTTATGCTGGGTGTTTTAAGACTGAGAGTAGATGGATAAGGTGATTGCCTTTCTGGGCATGGGGTTGTTTTTCTTTCCACTAAAAGATTACTGCTTTTCAGTATAAAAATCTTGGGCTTAATTCCCTAGAATTCTGTCAAACTTTAACTCTTTTAGTTGAAATTTTCTTTGCTGGTGTATGTCTCAGAAGAGAAACGTAGGGCCAGACCAAAGGTCTATTTAGCATGATGCCTTGTCTCTAAAATCAACTAGCAATGGGCATTAGAAAAAATGCACATGAACAAGGCAAATGTGTTGGGTGTTTTCCCCAGGAATAGGAAAAGCCACACCTTTACCACTATAAGGTCACATGTCTGAAAATTGCTAATTTCAATTTCCCTGCTCCAAAGCATAGAAAAAAAAAAGTATTTCTCAATAAGCAATTGTAAATATTTCTTTGTTGTTTTCAGTGAGCAAAGAGCTTTATTATTCCCTAATCTCATTCCCAAAAATGGTAAAATTTTCTGTCTTAAGTGGTAATAGTCAATCCAGTAGTAACTCCTGTCCTTGTTGCTGTTACTGTTATTATTATTGCCGTTACTTAAAACTGTCAAATTTGCGCTTGTGCAAGTTTTTGCTACACATAAACAAACAACACACAAAAAATGTATTAGCGTTCATGGACTTTTAAATGTTCTAATTTTTAGTGAAAGAAACATAAAGCTTTGCCTATAGACCTATATGTGTGGATTAAAAATGCAACAAATATAAAAACAGGTAGATAAACAGTATTTTTTACCAGTCTTAATAGTAAGCAGTGGGAGCTATTCTGTTCTCTTTTAAATTTGTAATGAGTATAACTTGCCCACAGGATATGAGCTGGCTTCTTATTTTCCTTCACGCCTATTCATGTATGCTCCACTAAGAAAGAGTGTAATTGAGGTCAGAGTAGAGGCATGAAGTTCTCCTAGATTTGTACAAATAGTGCACAGGTTTGCTAATGCAATAGTAACTGCTTTTTTGAGTCCTAATTTGTCAATTTAGCAATTCTTGCAGTGAATTTTTCATGAACTTTCTCATAAACATAAGGCCTTACTATCCTTAATAAGTAATACTAATAGAATACTTTATACCATAGACAAAGCTTTCAATTTCATATTTGAAAGCTTGCTCACAAAACACTTTAGACAACCAGGTAAGTGACCTTGTTTCCTGAACTGTTAAGCATGCCACAGCTCCAGCTGAATGTGGTGTTTGTCTTTTCCATTAAAACCTGTTGACCTAAAACTTTTGCCTCTCTAAGGATGTTTGCTGTGCCCCACATGACATAGGGCAAAAGGGTGGATTGCTGCAGAGGTATTTTGGAAGTTAGCAGTCTACAGTGCTGGATAACTGGTGGCTTGTGGGCAGTGTATTGTGTGAGCACTCATCCTGCACATCTGTGCAAACTGTGTTGATGTAGTTTGAGTCATTATTGGGTGGCTGGGATAATTTTGCCTGAATTGAAGGGAACAAGAAATTCTCTGGTGATCTGTTCATATAACTCAACTGCAGGCAGAGGTAAGACCTGGTAAATTCATTAGCCACACAGTCAGTGCCCCGTGCAGCCTTCTTTCCATACATAGGACTTGCAGTGGTGGATCTGATATTCATCAGTCATTAAACTTTAGTTTGCTGCTCCTCTTCTGAAGGTAGCCAGTAGCTTATGTTCAAGATGATGGCAGAGAAATAAGTAAATAGAAACATCTTCCATCTAGTACCCATAGAGCATGTGGCCAACTATGAAATACTACAAATGCAAGAACACTCCCTTCTACTCATACCTTAATCTGTCTGAGACTTGGTTAAAGCAAGAGATCAGTCTATCTCTTCTCTCTCTCTAGCATAGTTACAGGTGACCTGGGCCATAGTTTATTTGTAACTGTCTGGTGTTACGTGTCAGATTCTCAACTGGTGCAAATCAGCATTCCTGGACCAACATCACTGATTCGTGCCTCCACATAGAAAGAAATGTTTCACTGAGTTTTGCATAGCAATTCCCCTAAAAGTAGCTTGGAACCTTTCCTTGCAATTTGACATATTTGAATTGAGGTCAGTGCTCTTTTAATCTGATTCAGGGTGGTAGTTTCTTGAAGGACCGAGAAGACGGTAAAAAAGCACAATAGTTTTAAGAAAGTCAGTTTATCCATTGGATCTGCACATCTTGTGGAGAACCTGTGCCTACATGCCTCAGAGGTCTCAGGTATGGCCTTACCTTCTACATACCTACTCCCTACTCTGCCATCTTCAGACTGAGTAACAAAAGTCTCAGATAATCCCCTTTTCAGAATGTGTCACCTGAATGGCACAATCAATGAAAAAGTCTTAAGTCTTATATCATTGCCAGAAAGTAAACCTCAGGATGACAGAAAGCTTGTTTTCAGCTCTAGCTACCTGTGATGTTTGTGGTGTTTGAGTCATCCTCAGAGCCCAGACTGCTGTCCCCGTCAGGGTCCTCAGAGCCATTTTCAAGGCCTGAACCAAAACTCATGAGGTCATCCAAATCCCTTAACTTTGTTCAAGCAGGCTTTTTGCATTAGGCCTTTGGCAAACTAACTGGGGGAAAGAAAGAGCTGTGAGGGCATGCAGAGGGCTCTTCACAACAGCAGCTGTAGGGCTGTTAGATGTTTGGTTGCCCCTGGAGAAAAGATCCCTCCTGAGGAGGAAGACCTCCTGCCTCCTTCGGAGGCATTACAGCAGAACTTGTTGCCCAAGGACTGAGTTATGCCCTCTCAGCAGCCCAAATAAAGCTCCCTGCCTGGAAGGATGGATCAAGATACCAAGCCCAGCAAAGTGGTTGGTTGCTGTGAGTCCTGTGGGGATTGAGGGGGCTCTCCTCTGTCTTGCCAGAGGAGACAGCAGGAGATGGAGCTGGCCAGAGTATTAAAGAAATGAGACGGAGAGGCTGCAGCAACCTGTCCCTTAAAGCATTCCCAAATAAGAATCTTTTGTCCATCCTTCAGTATTTTTATGTAAGAAAGCCTCAGCACAAACATATCCAGTTTCAAGGGACAGCACTTCAGCAAAACTAAGTGCTCCTAGAAGTGCCAGAGGCAGAATTGAATGGAGCATCTGGGGTAGCTTCTCCTTGTGGGCACTTAAATATGACAATGAAGACAGGGCTGCGGTCTGCTATCTCCATACCTTAACAGACGGCAGCAGCAACTGTAGGTATCGTGACTGAAAAATGCTTCCAGCTCTTCCATCTCAGGCAAGTATTGGTGGACCCTTACAAGCAGCTCTTTTCTCTCTGCTTCATGTGTTTAGATGGCTTATCGTGTGGATCCATGCTGCCTTCTTGGGTACAATGCCTCTCTTAACCATTGTTGTGTACTGTGCTTAGTAAGCAATACACACAAATTTTGCATCTTCCAAATGTTAGCATCCACTGTTACTGTTGCTAACATGAATGTTACTAGGGGCTTTATATAAACATATATATGTATATATATATGGGCTATAATATATAACTTTGCCACATGTTTCCCAGACATGTTTCTCTTTGCATTTCAGGTGTGGGAGGCTCTGGCTGTATATTCCACAGGCAGAGAAGCTTCCTGCCAGCTGACTGAAGCTTACTGACACAGCTGGGCTGGGGAGGCAGTAGTAAGAAATGCTCTGTCAAGCTCAGCACGGGCACTAAATGGAACATGGTTTCTTTAATGAAAGAAAAATTTGCTCCCTTGTGCCAGATGCTGAGCTACGCAGCTGTCAGACCTGTTCTGTCTCCTGTTGTCACTGACAAAGGTTAATTGCTCAGAGAGCCCAGCTGCACAAGAGCAAACTGCCTCCATACCCCAAAAATGGTCCTGAAAACTGCCCAGCTACAGGCCACTGTGTTCCAAGCCCTTGTGCAAAGGTTTTGACCTTAAAAATTTTAGTTATGATAGTCATTTCCACATCACACATCACTGGCTACCAGGAAATGCCTCATAACATGTTCTCTCACATTAGTGAGATTAAACCAGTGTATATTGCCCAGGCAAACAAGGTATTTGCCAAAGAAAACTGGACCAAAATGGAAAAAATACAAAAGAAGAGCTAGCAAATAAGAAATTAAAATACAGTCCCAACATTGAGGTTTAATGAGAGGGATCTTGAAGGGAAGACAGCTGGACTGAGTTTTGTCTCTGGTCAAGTTTCTGTGAACTCTGAAGACATGCTGAAAGGAAGACAGTTGGACTGAGTTTTGACTCTGGTGGACTCTGAAGACAGCGAGTAGAGGGCCACCTGATCCAGAATCACAGAACAGAGTAGAAACATTCCTAAGTTGCCTTTTCCTAAATCTCTAAGGAGGCTTTTTCTAAATTCTTTTTGTTTGGCATACTAGAGGATTGTTGGTGTGCCTTGAGGATTCATGGCAAGACTTTTTCCCTGGCATTTGTGTGTCGTCCTCCAGCTGTAGAGTTGAAACTTTTGCAGCTATATTGAACTGCACCACTATGAGATTGAAGAGTGTTTTGAGAACTTGGAGAAGGTCAAGATTGTTGATACATACAACAGAAGAGTGATTTGTTCACACCTAGGAAATTGCACACAGTTGTGGCTTCCGGGGTCAGCAGCACACGGGCAGATGGATGGTTCATTGGAACAAGGTCTCTATACAAGTCTCCAAAGCCTAAGTGAAGGCTTTCTACTTTTTGCTTTCTCCCAACTGCATTCTGCAAGGCATTAGCAGGGATATAACCGTGGCAACATCATCCCCCATAGGCATCAGACAGTTCAACAAGTGGGTGCAAGAAATCCACGGCAGTATGTCACTAGCAATAGTGTATCTGTGTAGGACCAATATGGAAGAGCAAAATTTCTCCTGTCTTCAGTAAAGCAACTGTTTGATTTCCATCACAGAGCCTCCAGCCATCATCCCATGGGCGACTGGGTTTGAATGCGTAACTGAGAAGATTTCCTTGACTGGCAAGTGACATTATTTGGTATACTTACCAGCAATACAAGTGATAAGAACAGGAACACGTCTTTGCAAAATTTAACTGCCTAGAAGCATAAGGAGTAAATACTCACACTAATGCCTTCCAGAAACAGAGCCATCTGCATGATTTCTCCTGTTGCCACTGATCAGTTATTCCCACAGGAGAATGAGAGATTGAACAACAGGCTTCTCTCAGAAGAAACAGGCTTTTTTCTTCAGTCTTACTAGTAGACACCATAAATTTTCTTTTTTTCCCAAAAGGAAACTTTTGCAAGTTGGTGTCTGTTTGCAGCCTCTGCCCACTGAAGCAGAATTTAAGCTTGCTTCTTTGAGCACCTTTTTCCCCTTTACCTTACCCATTCTTGGAGCTGAATGCTGTTAGATCATCTGACTCCACATTATAACTTCTTGTTGCCTCTTGTGTTTTCCAGAGAGCACCAGAAAGATACCAGTATCAACAGAAAGGACAAAAACTTCTTCACGTAAGTTGAATTAACAGAGTCTTTCTACCTCTTTATTTCTTATTGAAACTGCTTCTGCAGCTTTGAAACTGCTCCCTCTTAGCAGAGAACAATTCGCCTGCATCCACCACTTTGGTAGCTGCACATCACCTTGAATGCTGGAGCTACTCCAGGGACTGAGAAATGAATGAAGAAAGGTTAAGCATACTTCTTAATATCCTGGAGCTATATTGAGGATGCTGACTTGGCCTGCAGTTGTCAGCCTGCAGCAGGCCAAATGAAAAAGTATTTGAGTTGTTAGGAACTGTGTTTCAAAAAAGCACTTGTTGCTCCTGTTCCTGTAAATCCTAGCAACTACGTATGAATTTGCAGAGTGTATAGACATATTGATGTTTCCTCCAAAAGGCTACTGCTTAGACTTCTCTGTTCCTCAGGGCTCTGCATATAATTCCTGACAGGTCTGTGAGGTGTGTGAATGTAGTCAGGTAGCTCACTGTCAGTAGTTTATCCGCCTTTGGAGCTGCCTTGACATACTAGGAACCTTCTCCAGATGGTTTCCTTTCAGGCTGGTGGAATTTTGCTTTCAGCATCCTACCTGCAGTTACAGATTGCATGCTTCCAGATTTACTCCTGGAACTGACCCCAGTGAGATGTCACTTTCATTATTTTACCTATTAGAGCTGTTTTATATATGGCCGCAATACAAGCAGTTGTCTCTACTGCTGAGTTTGGCTGGGGGAACTGTGGATAGGCGTGTGTAAGCCAAGCATCCCAAGGATTTACAAGTTGCACATATCCTGCTTGGCAAAGAGGCTGGAGTCATGCTAACTTTTTTGAGAAAGCTATGTCTGGCAGAGACAGGTTTTAGTGTGAGATGACAGTGTTTGTAGGCTAGATCAAGGAAAACAGTGTGATTGCCAGATTTAGCATTTAGCATGCCTGCAGTCTTTCCTTTGATGCATCTGCGTGTGTGGCGACCTACTTCTGAAATCTTGGCACTGCTGCCTGACAGAAGAGCCATTGGATGTGCCCGTATTCTTTCATGTTCTCAGTGGGGCCTGTCAGTGGTGCTTCACTGGATATGTATGAGACCACATAGCTAATAGCAAGTGTCCTGTAACCATTGGAACCATTTTTGTTCAAAGGAGGTGACACGCTGGTCACTGACTCCACTGGGCTCGCCTTGCCTTCTCCCTTGTGCAGCAAGAATTCAGTCCCTGCACTTCTCTCCCTTCTTTCCCATGAACTAAATTTCTTGTTCTTGAGGGGTCTCTTCCCCTGCTTAAGTCCCTTCCAGTGCCTGCTGTTACAACTGTTCTTCTCTTTACTGCTATTGTGCCACTGGAGAGGAGGAGACTGGGATGTTCAAAAGGCTGGCTGCATTCCTGATGAATCGCCGCACTGGCAGATTTCATGCCAAGCGGCACATCATGCTTTTGTCCTGAAGGAGAGCAGAAAGCAGTATGTTCAGTGGCTGCTTGTTGAGGTCTCATGGAGCTCTGAGTAGGTCTTTTCTGTGTGGCTGGAGCAGAGACCTGCTCAGTCCAAACCCAGCCAGGTGCCATTTTTCCCACAGTTTTCACCCAGCCCTGCATCCAGACCATGTCAGCTTTCTCTGCCACTGCAGGAGTCTCTTACAGACCAACAGAGCCTAGGGTTTTAGGTACTGCTGACTTTCCAGGCCTTGCACATGCAAATAAGTTATTAGTGTGTTGCTTTTTTAATTTGAGATAGGCTATTGTGAGATGCTGATGTTTAAATCACCAGGATCTACAGTTACGTTTTGGTGATAGAAGGACTTGAAGAGTGATCTTAGATTTTAATTGTGCTTTTACTCTGCCTAAAAACTGACTTTATTAGGTGACAGAGTCATCTTTTCTGCCTGACATGACTTGTTGTTAAATATTTCACTACCTGCTCCCTAGGATGCACAGGCTGGTTGCTAGCCACCCTGACTTCCTTCATCCCTCTCCACAGTGCATGTCACATTGCCGCCTTAGGCAAAGTAGAGTCTCTGCAAACTCTCCTTTCCCGCTGATAGTACTCCTCAAGCACACTCTTGAATTCTGTGTTCATGCATGAGCTGTATGTTTTGCTGGGCTTTAAGACAGTGAAAGCCAATGCAGCCATTAGAATGCATGGCTCTGTTTTGCTGTGTGGTTTGGGTTCTTACAGCACAGAAGGTTCAGCCCCAGCTTCAGGCTAGCTTGCTTCTTCCATTAACTTTTCTGTGTGCTTCCATTGTGTGATTTGTGTTGAGATCCATTTCCTTCAGCTGTCCTACAAGATTATTCACCATCTTGAGAATGCTTCTTTTTCCTTTATTTGTAACCAATTTGGGGCTGGTGCTATGTCCTGTTTTGGTCTGGAACATGTCCTACTTTCCAGCTACAGCACTCTGCAGAGGGAGTGGCACTGCTCTCTTTCAAACCACAGAGGTCCTTAGCCATAGTTGTGATAGACCTGAAGGCCTCACTGTCCATTTGGAGTTACGTGAGAAGATAAGAACATAGTGTTTCCTGGGTCAGCATATGGAGCTCCAAGACCCACTGCTTTCCCCTTTCCTCTGATGCTGTCACAAACAGCTGAAAACTTTGCACTGTCTTGGCCAGTTTTCTCCTGGCCTTCCCTCCCAGGACTATGGAGCATTTTTGCTGTAATTGATTATTCACAGTGTGTCTAGGACATGCTGTACCAGCTTTGAAGTTCTTTGCTTTCTTGAACTATCTTACTTTTTTTCACTGCTTTGGTGGGCTTCTGATTACTGGAAAAAACAATACAAAAAAAGAAAGCTCTACTGGGGGAAGATGTTCAGGCTCCTCCAGTATAACAATGTAGCCGTGGCTGTATTCTTACAATATTGTTGTTACTTCTGTGTGTTGCAGAACCCATGCTTAGGATACAAGCTTCAACAGAAGGAACAAACACTTCCTCCTGTAAGTATATACAAGTTGTTTAAGTTATTGCTGGCAAAACTGTCAGGTAAATTTCTCACTCTCTAACTCAAAAAAAAAATGTGCTTGTATCTAAACCTGCAAAAAGGGGTCAGGAGTGACTGAGTAGGATTCCTGCACCACAGATGCAGTTGTTATTTGTTATACATATTCTGAGTATAACTCTCAGAGCCATGTCATTTGCAGATTGAGGGCTAAATACCTTCCTTCAGGAAAATCAAAGCACATTTGGGCAGTGCAAAGGAGGAGGAAACTGCTCCAGTGTTTCCTACCTGGAATTCCCTTACCTGCCCTCCCGGGCAATGTATGGCTTCAAATGTTGTCTCCTCTGCCTCCACAGTCTCTACGCCTAGGGTAGCTGGAACATCCTTAGGTCCAGCCATCCCCAGCTGCATTGCATTTCCCTTCATCCCTACGCCAGCTGGTGCACGTTAGAGCTCCTGAGGGTTTTCCTCCTGTGCCCTGCTGGCTTTGGGAGGAGGATGAGTAAGGTAAGGACATTTTTTTGTGCGCCTTCCCTCAGCTGTGACAGAGAACCAGAAATGGTTCCCCTTCCCGGGGAAGAGAGGTTGCCTCTCTGCTCATCTTGGGAGCACACTGGAAGCTGCGGGGGTAACAGTGAGGAAAGTGACTTTTCACGCTCTGTAGTGATGCTTCTTCGCATAGAAGCATGATTCACAGACATAATTGAGTGTACTTTCACCCCTGGGAACCATCAGGTAGAGCCTTCCAGCTCTTTTTTAGACCCAGATCCACCATCTACCCAGCCTGGTTTTGAGCAGTCTGGAAGGACACTTTACACAGAGTCAGCAGGGTTGTGTGAGGCATGGTATTGACCTTCTTTTAAAGCAGTAAGTATTGCCAGCTGCCAGGAACAGGATGGCAGGTGAGACAGAGCAGCAGTCCAATCTATCCTGACAGGTCCTGTATTGCTGTAAAATATGATGTGTGCTCTGTAGCAAACTATACATAGATGCCCTTAACTCACATCTAATAGCTACTGTAGCAGCACAAGGGAGAATGGTCAAAACCAAATCTCTGGACACAGTATTCTGAACATTTTTCATAATTTCTGTGAGATACAAAAAGATTTTTTTTTGTAGTTTTTTCTTCTCAGCTGTTAGACTGATCAGTGTTTTAAGTGTGTATTGAAGGAATTTTAGAAATCTGATGAAATGAAAAGCTTTCTGCCAAGCAAGGTGAGAAGAGTTAATGTTTTTGGCCTCCTTCTTTCTCTGATGCATAGCTCCAGGGTAGGCAAGAATAATTCCTGGATCAATTTAAAAGAGTTATTTCATTCTGTTCTGTTCTCTGTTGCACCAATGTAAAGCGGGGGTACTACTATCCAAGCCCCTAAAATAATTAAAGGAGAAGAGAGAGCAGTATTGGATATTGCTGCCTATGCTGGGTAGGAAAGGTACTACAAAGCAGGAGGGAGTGAATGTTTATTGCTAACAGATGTGAATGTCTATGCACACTACAGAGCAATGAGGGAATTGAGTCCACATACTTATTCTAAAGTTGCTTAGGGCTTTTCTCTTCTGAATTTCAGTGGGACATGTCCATTTCACACTTGTCACTGTCAATCTTGTAACAGCTACAGGAGATAAAATAAACTGTTTCCTTCCACTTCTCAGACAATAGCAGATGTTTCAGAGAACATGCCAGCACTGTCACTGTTGGCCAGACGCTGGGAAAGACCTGAGAACAGCAGAGTGATTCAGTAGGCTCTCTCCCACAGGCTTTCACAAGTGAACAGACATGTGTCATGCTTTGCTTTTTCGGGGTTCCAGTGACAGACAGATATTCAGAGACCTAAAAGGTTTTTTTTTTAAAAAAAAAAATCCCTCCTCTGTAAGATACTCCCCAATGGACATTCCAAAACTGATGGTCCCTCTGCCCCTTTATGTACACGTGCCTACAACTCCTCAAAAGCCAGCCCATTTTGAGAGTGTGGGCCTCCATTCTTAAGAAAAGGAGAAGGGAAGAACTGTGATGTATTCCCAGTTTCACATAAAGAGCTGGTGAGCAGGCTGGGGAGGGGTGAGGGGATCAGTAATCCACAGGAGGAGGAGAAAATTCATGGTTTTGTGTCCTGTTTCATAGTGTGAGACTTTGTGGCATGGAGTGCTGACCATGCCCCTGGCAAGTAGAAATGCTTCCCACCTTGTCTTCCACCTCAACCTTAGGATTGTTCCATATGTGTTTATTTTGTACTGTGTAATATCAAAACCTACACTACAACTTTCATTTTCCTTGACAATGGAGCTCTCTGTGATATGTTATTTTCCTGCTGAACAAAGTGAAAAAACCCAACAGAAATTGGAGACTGATGTGCTCTCACTACCAAGGTCTTAAGAGGCCATTCTTAAGCACATTATAACAATTTGGGGATAGAAGACATTCTTACTTCCCTTGTTTCCAGGACTGCAGTGCTCTGAAACAAGTGCCTTATGACCCTCTGACTTTCTTCTGCTCAGGAGTTCCAGTGGAAGAAGTAAATTTGAGACTTCACCGTAGCACCTTGGTTTTATGGGTTCAATCAGCTATGTATTCAGGACTAGAGAATGAAAATGTGGTGGTCTTTTTACTCTTCTGTGACTTGTTAAATGAATCTTGGCTTCTCACCCTGACAGGCAAAAGTAGCATGCGTATGGCAGTCTTCCTTTTCTTTAGAAAAGTGGTCCCAAAACTTGCCTTTTTGTTTGTAAATTACAAGATACCTGGAGAGAAATTCAAAAGCAATCAGGTTTCCTAGGTTAAAATCACCAGCACTGTGTTCATCCTCCTGGTAGAGGTATCCCGCAGGAACATTTGCATGGCACAAGAGGGAAGAAGGGAAGTGGTGGGATACAGGCTGTATACAGTGACCACAAATTTTGTTGCCGTGGGAACCATCTGTAGCACACTATGGGTGTACAGACCAGTAGTCTGTACTTGCTTAGCTTACTGTTTCTATAGACAGTAACAGTCTGGAAACCCATGCTCTGAGGGCTAAACTGGATCAAAAGCTAAGCATTTGTAGCAGTAGGAAATGAAGAAGCTGGACAGAGCCAGAGCCTGTGGGAATATATTTCAGATTCTTCATCACAGACAGAAATATTTGCATAGTTGCACCTTGCAGCATTACCTTTATGCCCTTGTTTATGATGCCCATCAAGGGCTGCTCCGTCTGTGAAGGCACTTCCTCCAGCAAAGAGACAGGGCATACTGTATACTCTGTGTGTTTCAGATTGTCTTACACTGGGATTCTCAGTTCAGATTTGTCTGCTTGTGCAAGATGTCCAGCAACCATGGTATTGGGCATACTTGGAGCATATTCTCTGCAGCATGCATCCTCCTGCCCTGAGACTGCTCATCTCTTCTCCCTGGATTTATTAACTTCCAAGCTTCAAGCCTGGCACAGCAAGGCACATTCCTAACACTTTGTCTTCTCATGGTGCTAGAACAGATTCCAACTGCACATAGAAAGGAGGCAGGGAAGGACTTTTTGCCTGTCACATTTTCTGAAGTACAATACTGAGCTGCTTTGACAAAAAAGTTCCATGCTAAGCAGTAAAACTTTCTATGACATGGTGTTAGGGTCATTGGTTTACAGAGTATTTTTAACAGGAACACCTTCGCATATATGAGGCAAGCATCCCGGCCAGTAAATCATCTGTGTCTTAAAATCTTAACAGTCAAGTTAAGTTTCTGCTAGTTTCTGCTTTCCTTCACCTCCTAAAGTGAACCCAGTCCTCCTCCCCTGCATTTATTTATGTAGTACCAAGACAGGAGTCCACTTTCAAAAACTATGAATTTTGTCTAAAAATCATACAAACCTGAATTAGCACTTCTGGAAGACAGAAGGCTTGAACTGTCAGTGATATAGGCTGTATGTGGTTGTTTCTTCTGCTTTTGGGTATCTTATCCAAGCCTTTAATGAACTTCCAATTTCATTGCTATTTCAGGCAATTGTTTAATGAGTTATTTTGGTTTGTAACAAGTCCTTAGACCACTCAAATTGTCCTGCTATCTGATGTTTAGAGTTTTCATTAGATTTCTTTATTTTTTTTATTAGTACTCACACACAAGTACCTACAGGAATATGCCTGTCTTTGATGTATGGCAAAAACTTGTGGAATCAAGAAACTTCACTCTGCAGTCTTTCCTACTTTCTGAGGTCATAGAATCATAGAGTGGTTTGGATTGGAAGGGAGCTTAAAGATCGTGTTGTTCCCCTCCCCTGCCATGGGCAGGGACACCTTCCACTAGCCCCATCCAGCCCGGCCTTGAACACTTCCAGGGATGGGGCAACCACAACTTCTCTGGGCAACCTGTCCCAGTGCCTCACCACCTGCATAGAGAAGAATTTCTTCCTTATATCTAATCTACATCTACCCTCTTTCAGTTTAACACCATTACCCCTTGCCTTATCAATCCATGCCTATGTCAAAAGTCCCTCTCCAGCTTTCTTGTAGGCCCCCTTTAGGTACTGAAAGGCCGCAAGAAGGTCTCCCTGAAGTCTTCTCCAGGCCGAACAAGCCCAACTCTCTCAGTCTGTCTTCATAGGAGAGGTGTTCCAGCCCTCTGATTATCTTCATGACCCTCCTCTGGACCCACTCCAACAGGTCCATGTCTTTCCTGTGCTGAGGCCCCAGAGCAGACTCAGCACTGCAGGTGAGGTCTCACCAGAGCAGAGCAGAGGGGCAGAATCACCTCCCTTGACTTGCGGGCGACACTGTTTTTGATGCAGCCCAAGATACGGTTGGCCTTCTGGGCTGTGAGTGCATATTGCTGGCTCATGTTGAGGTTCTCATCAACCAACATGTGAATTCCAGTTCTTTTAAGAGACAGTGTGACTTAGTGATCAGATGTCTTGCAGTATAGTGGAATATAGTATGTATGGAGTTTCTACATTCATTCAGTTTACTCTGTTTTGTTTGGCTTAATTTTATTCCGAGTTTGACAGATGTTAATTTCTAACGTTCTCCTTACAACTGAGAGACAAAGGAAATGATGGTACGATGGACAGTGCCGCAGCACAGGGTAAGGATCAGAAAAAATCAGGGGACATTGCCTAGTCATTGAACATGTGTTTAACTTCTTTCATCCCAAAAAGGCTCTGCTGTTTTGTCATCAAACCTAAATACACTGGTAGAAGACCAGTGACTTCTGAAATGCAGCTATCTTTGGGTGAAAGAGCAGAATTGTTTTAGAAGAATCTACTAACAAGGCAGAGTCACTAGAGGCAGGATGGGAAGAGAAGAATACTGTAACCAATTGAGAAAGCTGAAGGAATTCAGATGGTAAAGACAATTACTCAGGTTGCAGTTATGCTAGCAGAGCAGCATACTCTGCTAGCATACTCCCAACTCCTGCTCTTCTAATAAGCTAGTCTGACATCTTCAACTGTCAGCATTTAACTTATCCATTCCATGGACTGAAAGGCTGCTTCTTCTTCTGTGTGCCTGATTCCTCGGTGGGACAGTGGGTCAGAAGAAAACACTATACAACCTCATGCATTTTACTCTATTATTTTGGTGATGTTATTTTTCTGAATAATCATCTCTGGAGCAAACACTTTGTTCTAAGGACACAGTGAGGGAGCAAGGTCAGGGTCAGATAACTAGCTCTTGTTCAATGTAAAATGAGTTTGAGCCTTGTGATTCATGAAATCCTACTGAAAGAGCAGATATGAAAACATGTGTTGATCCCCTGTTAAAACCTAGCACAGTGTGCAGTATTTTCCAGTTTCTTTCTCCACAGTGGACAGTAATCACAGTGGACAGTGCAGTGGTAATCTTAGTACCCTTGTGATTCGTTCAGGTGTGACAAATCCTGTTTCCTGTGTTTAAATTTCACAGATAGCACAAACTCATGTGAATAGATAATACTTCCCAGAGACACAGCTTTCAGCCTTCTGTGTGATTCCCAGCCTAAGGCTGCTGTGACATTGAATGTGTGCTTCCAAACCACTTAATCTTGCAGGGTTTTCTGTAGTTGCATTCTTGGTCCCCCAGCCTTGCTGTGAAGGAGAGCTCTGGTTGGCACTTGAGGACCTGAGTTGCGTTCCCAGCTCCCCTGGGAAGTTTGTACATGTCAAACTTCTGAGATAACACCACTAGTATAGAGTCACTTCTCTTCTGTACTGAGGTTTCTTGGGTTTTTTTCCTTCAAGGTCAGAGAGGCACAAGGCTGTGATGGGTATAAGCAGTATTAAAATTGGAAGAAGCTGACATAGCAGTCACAAAGGAATACGTGCAACAGTTTATATAGCTTAACTACAGCTGCTAGAGTGGAAGGGTTTTAAGAACATTGGCTTTACTTGTGTATTTGTGCATGTAAGAATAAATCTATAAGGCTAGCACATGCTTCAGCATTTGAACATGATGAGTCAATAGTATTTTATGTATATAGGTTTATAAAGTATATACATGTAAGTGTGAAGGCAATGGTTTGGACCTGTTTATTTCAGGCTGTGCTTTCCTGAGGTCATGGATTGCACCATGAAAAGCACTACCAAATGTGGGGCAGTCTACTCCACTGGCATACATTGTCACAAAAACTATTTCAAAAGTTTCTGTTGCTTGTAATATTTCTGAAGGAATTTCACAGGCACACCTCCCATTACCTTTGACATGTTGTGGACCATCTCCTTCTCTCCAAGGTCCTAACAGAAACTCTTCCCATCATTTGGCAAAAGGGATCAGTAGTTATTTTTGGGAAAGGAAAAAAAAAAAAAAAAAAAGGAAAAAGAAAAAAAAGATTGTGCCCTCACTGTTGGAGTGGGAGACACCCTCACAACAGGATAGCCAGCCAAAAGCCATATTGTTAATTGCTGTTGTAGCGGCTCTCGGAGATGGGAGACTGTGGGCTCCATCTCTAGCTTTCCTTGGGATCCCTGAGTATGTCACAACCTCTGTCTCTGAGACCCTGTAAGTCATATGGGAATTTGGCTTCAAGGGGATGCTGTTAAGACCTGGTTTCTTTGAGGGTTTCCCAGAGGGTCTAATCATGGCCTTTCTGATTACGCTGAAATGACATGTGCTATGTGCCATCTTTCTGATTTGCCAGCATGGCCTATGGAGGATGCGACCTTGTAGCACAGGGATGTATTGGTGGTCTGACCTTGGTGTTTTGGTAGCTCTGTCTTCCATGGGAAGAAGTCCTTGGTGCTGTCACTGTAACAAAAACAGGTGCTCAGGGACTCCAGTTCCCTACTGGCTATACCCTTTCTGGGTAGCAATTAAGAATGTACTTTGTGATATTGGATCAGCCTTCTCAAAATCTTCCCCTTTCCATGTCATTTTTTGAGGCATCAAGGTAGTTCGTACTGATTAAAGGTACACAACAGGCAGTGATACTAGCTAGGCAGAAATCTATGAACAACATAGAATACATGACCTTGACAGAAGCACGCATCTATTTCAGGCGCTGTGGTGAATCAAGATATGTCATTAACCATGCTGAAATCAAGAATGTCAGTACTTTGTAGGAAAGCATAAAGGATCCAAAGAGCTCTGAGCGAGTGTGAAAAAAGAATACTCACTAGACAAATGTGTGCATGGGTACAGAACAATATTTCTATTTTAATACAATAGGCAATTCCCAACTTACCCCAATAGCCCAGAAATTCTGTTCATCTCCTTATCCTCCATCTATTGTCCTAATAATACTTACCTACCCCTCCCCAACTCCCACCCCCAAGAGACTGCCCTGAGGCACTCTGTTGTGTTAACCCCAGGAGACAATAGCAATGCAAGGTCCTTTGTGCTCCTCAGGAGGCCTTTATGTCCTGAGAAAGACATCTTTGCGGCCCACTTTCTTGGTTTTGGAGGGGGATTTTCTGTTGTTTCAGCTTTGGTGGGAAAGGTCCAACAAAGAGGAAAGTTCCAAAGGGAAGTGAGTTTCCAAATCTGAATTACCCCAGTGAGACTGCAGGTTTGCTGGGCTCCCTTTGGCAGAGAGGCACATACAGCTGGTTTTCTTAGATGGTCTGTTCTGGGCTTTCTATTCCACATTCTCCCAGGGGAGGTCTTAGGCTGCATCAGCTGTAAGCAGAGACATTCGGTGGCATGACAGAGCCTTGGTCCGTGAAAGGTTGTTTCAAGTTCATGGTCTGGCAGTTGGAAGTCTGTGACAAAGCAGACTCACAAAAAATGAATGAAATACAAAGAAGTCAAGAGGCAGGGTCCAATGCTTTGTTTTCATGATGAGCTTCCAATTCAGGAAGTTCTAGTCAACCAGAAAAGGCAGATGCCATTGTCTAGGGAGAAGGAACAAAGTTTCTTAGAGAGCAATAGGGGAAGGGAAGATAGCCCTCTGAGTTATCTGCCCAGTCTCCTAGGCCATTTTGATTCCTGAGCCAGAATCCAGGGAGCCCCTACCACTTTAGTAACTGGAAGTGCCTCAGAATTTGATTGGATCTGTTTCTAAAAAGTGAGACCAGAGGCTAACACAGTAATAGATAAAAGATGAACAAAGAAAGTACGCTGTTATCTTCAGTATAGCTTGTAAAGTGTATGGCTTTGCATAAGTTTCCATTTGCTTAAGAATAATCCCTTGATAAATGTCTTTTTACTCGTTAAAAATGCAAACTGCATGACAGAAGTTAATATTTCAAAAGTCATAAGCAGAGCACTATATACAGAAATGTCATCTTTTCATAGATGCATGGCTTTGAAAAAGCCATCACTGTGTCCCCTGATTAGTTTCTCCACAAACACAGTGGCACGCTATGGCTTAGACTCACTTTAGACTATAGCAGCTCCTACTAGGCAAATTAAAAGCAACATTCTTCTTCCACGTTCCAATTCTAGCAGTATCTTAACAGTGTAGTGGGAGCTAAGCTAAACCCTTGGGAAGAAACTACCATCCCATCCTTCATGTCCACATCTCTTCTAAATTGCCTTTTGGTAACCTCTCCTAATTGGATGTGAAGAGGGAAGGTTGTATCTCCTGTGACTTTCATTATCAAAATGTTCCCACAGGTTCCTAATGGCTTCTGCTGTTCTTGACATTCTCCCCCTGCACAGAGAGGAGAAGGAATCACTGTAGTCACTTCAGCAATTAAAGAGCAGCCTTTTACAGTGTGATCTTCCTTATAGGTGTGCATCTTCCTAAATATTTAGCAGTAGTCATCTAGTCAGTAATTTTGAGTTGTATCTGCAGTACCATGGAAATGCATGGCAAGGATCACAAAACACACACAGTTTTGGTTTTTTTTTTTTTTCAAAAAGAAGGCTATGCCCTGGAGCAATTGTCCTTTATGAATTGTGTCTGATGAATGTCAGTATTTTCTTCCAGTGAATATGTATGTATATAAAGTGTCTCGCATTTCTCCACAAGATTTTCTTCTCCTGATTGCCCACTCTTTGTGCTAGTCATTTCAAATTTATTATGGATATACAGCTCCTAGGCCTTATTAGTCTTTTATATTAATCACAGTATCTAGCTGTCTGAGATCATTTGGCAAAATAATGCCATATTTTCCCTTCTACAGGGATCTGCTTTTTACAAGGGAAGAAACTTTTCACAACCCTTCAATTTTCAAACTCTCATCAATCCTGTTGCAAGCTAAAATAGCTTTTCTAATTTATGATGGAGCATCTCTAATTTATGACGAATGATCATAAAGGCTAAACCTAGGGTGTTAAGTGGAGTGAGGCTGAGGAATGAGCTGGAGTGCTAGAGCAGTGTTGGCCCATTTCATTGTTAACATGCTTTCTTGTGTCATTCTGGCTCATGTCAACTACTGCTTTTCAAAACACTTAAGAACAATATGAAGGATTAAGTGCATCAAGACCTTTTCCAGGCGGCAGTATGGGTACCACCCTACCAGCTTGGCTCTGGTCACTCTAAGCAGTCTTCCCACTTCATCCCAACAGACCTTGCAACCCCCAAACACTCCCAGGTGCCTTTAGCCATACCAGAGGGGATACTCGTAAAGGCATATTCATGCCATAAAATCACCACCTGGGTGGGCTAAGACACAGTCATCCCACAATTTACACACTGGGCACTGGAAAGAACACACATTTAAATTATTTTTAATGAAGGGCAGAGCCACGGTGAAGTAGTGTGTGACGTAGACATAGCCCAGCCACAACACTTGTCCTCGGACTGAGAGCGTGATCCGTCCCCTTTGCTAATGAGCAGTGTAGCGACATCTGAGCAGTCAGGCTGCCAATCCCACCCCAGCATTCCCCACCATGGTGTACTTGTGGGGCACAGAGGAACTAGCATTACACCACAGCCCTCCTGAGTTTAGCAACCATGAACATTGCTCTTGAGCAGAGAGATGAGACAACAGCTACTACACTCTGCTCCCAAGCTGACAGAAGAGACAACTGCTTTTCCACCCCTGAGCATTTAGATTTTTTGTTTGTTCCTGTTTTATGTATTCAGCACAGAAATGCTCCTTGCTCCAGAGCTATAAATGCTCAGAATTGATATTGAGTCAGGAAGGATTTGACTGGACACAGCTCTGCACCTTGAAGCTTTTACAAATACCATGTGCCCCATAGCTTATCTTAAAGTTTAGCATTTATACATGGGGTAGTAATAGCCCTTCAGAAGTTAATAGGGTCATCATTTTTCTGAGGTTTGTAAATTGGAATCTGAACTTCATTACTGATATTTTTCTGGTAATATTCACAATGATCCAAAACATTATTGTTAACACAGTCAAGTGTCTGACAGGTATTTAGATGAGCTTTCCAAAATGTCATCAGGTTAGCTGAAGAGTATTACTGCAATGGTTGTTTTTTAAATGAAAAAGATAAGCCATATCCAAGGGAAGAAATACGAGGGCATTTTTTTCAGTAATGTCTATTTTGCAAGCAGATAGCTAGCTGTGAAAGCCACAGCTACCTACACTGTAGAAAGCTACCCATTAGATCTTCTGCTGCTAATTATGGTGCAATTGGCAGTGGCAGAACGTTTTTTCTAGTCTTCTCAAATTAGAAGTGAGCTCACCACATGTGATGCTTTTGTTTGTTTGAAATGCCTATATTTTTATCTATAGTAACTGAAGATGTTCTTTTAGTTGTAGCTAGAATTCTGTTGTATCCTTTTAAGCACTGGTGTCCAATGCTGTGGGGCATTAGTTCAACAGTTTAGTTATTGTTCTGAGAGAACAGTAGGTTTAAATGTCTGGTACTTTTGCCTGATTAAATGCCACCCCCCTGCTTTCTTCCATTCTAAGAAAGTCCCAAACTAGCATTGATTGTTTTGAATTCCTTAATATTTTATGTTATTTAAAGCAATGCAAACATGGAGTGATTCCCCTTACTCCACAGGACAGACAGTGACATAGTATTAGAGTCTAGTCTTGCACTATACTTTTTATACTGTTAGTATGACTTTTATTATTTCCCTGGAACAGCTTTTTCTTTCTGTTTCCCACTGGGGAAATCTTTGGCTTAAAACAAGCTGCAGGGTATGCATATTTCTTGAATATTTTAATGATCTACACAAAACCCATTAGCTTCCACAATGGCAACTAATACTTGACAGACAGTAGGATAACAGCTGTCTCAGAGTCTGCAAGAGGCCAGAAGAATCTTAAACACTAATTTTGCAGGAAGGACGAGGAATTGGCTTGAGCAGCAATGCAGCTCATTCAAACGCATGTCTGTCGCGATGCAGAACTGGTGTTTCAGTTCTCTGGTGTAATGGGCCCTAAATCAGATACTGTCCCTGGTTACTAGGCAAGCTACATCTGCAGAGTTGATGCTTGTAATTCCTTTATACATTTGTCACTTTGGAGGGAGGAGGAGGTTAAGATAGGTCCAGGGAAGGAATGCTGTGAATATGGATTCCGTTTTTGGGTTTGGTGGGGTTTTTTTTTTTGGTGGATTAGTAGTCAAGCCAATGTAGCTGTGATCCCTAAGAGCAGCAGATCAATCGCAAGCTTCATGGGAGGTAATTCTTGTCTGAAATCCTCTCCATGTGTGTTCAGTCAGCACACTTGGGCTGTGCATCAGTGAAATGCCTTCCTGGAGGCAGGAGAAAGGAAACTAAGTTTGGCTTAGGTACTGTATACCTTAACCTGTCCAGTTTCTGTCAGATGCAGAGGATTCTCAGTGTCTTCTCCACAATGTCTGTATGTTGCACCAAGTGTTTAAGTGACCTCTCATGTTGGCAGCAATGCCATGAGTGCATTACACTTCAGAGGACAGGAGCTAAATGCCAGCACCTTACTAATTCTTCCAGCAAAATGGACGCCTGCAGAGCTAATATATTGCACTTATTGCTTAAGTTATTTGTAAAAAATATGCAGTAAAACACCAGATAATTGGATGTGGATTACATTTGCAATTATATGTTCACTGGATAATATGCACGCATCAGAGACCTAATATTCACCCCAGCAAGAGAGCACAGTTATAGGCAGGCTGAGCAAATGGAGCTTTTCAATTTAAATGTGTAAATGAATTTTATACATACATGGGCGCTATTAGCAGATGGCCAGTAAGGAAGGCTGGGTGCAGGGGAGGGGTTCTTTCCTTTTAATTTGGTAAGAATCTGTTCCTCTGGATGTTGTTTCATCCTGAGGAATAGCTTTTATTATCTGTAAATATCTTGTAAAATATGAGATTGCCATTCACAACAACCCAAAAGCAGCATGACTGAAGTACTGGATTCAGAATTTTCTCTGGATGGAGAAAAAATAATCAAAAAGAGTGAGTCAAATATACTGCCTATTTTTAGAAAAAAGATGTGGAGCAGGTAGCTCTAGTAGAAATACATTAGTTGTAGTTGATGAATTGGCACAGGATTGCTGAAAATTTTGAAATGTCCTTAGGAAGGAAGAAGGGAAAAAGAATTCTAAAACAGTTGTTTAAGAAGAAATGGGCATCAGCTCACTCTTTAGAATGGGAGGCACGCAGAGAATTGGTTATCACTTGTTTAGATTTGCTGCTCTCAGGTTCATCTGCGATATCCTAGTGTTAAGGGGATGGTGGAGCACAGGAAAGGCTAGTCTAAGCAGAAAGGATAGGAGAGCATGTGCCCATGAGCTGGCATTTCTTCTGAGCCTTTGTCTCAGCCACATCTCACAGCTCATTTCTGAAACGCTGCCATATTCTTGGCATCTCCCCTTTTGTTACCACAGGAAATTGTCAGCACAACAAAGTACATTACAGCATTCGTAAGAAACACTGACTAATAAGGGTCCAGTGAGTCTTTAAGGAGCTCTACATACTTTTCTGATTTCTGAGGGCTGTTTTTTCTGCAGCCCTAGTCATAATCGTCTCTTGGCTTTCAGTAGCTCTGCAGAAAGTAGTCATTCCAATTAATTTTCAGCACGATCTCTACACATACTGCCACCTGTCAAAACTGAAATATCACTGGCTCTTGAACGAGAGTCCCAGCTGTCAACCAGTCAAACTGACCATGTGTGAAGCAGTCTTGCTGCTGTACCTCCTCTACCTGGCCAGGGAAAGAAGGAAAGCTGACCTCTGGAAAACAGCATTTGCTGCAGGGCAGGATTTCTGCCACCAGCCCATGCTCACAGCTGATGGGGAAGCAGACCAGCCAGAGACACACAACATGCAGGCTGGGGGGGGGGGGGGCGGGCCCCCCCCCCCCACCCCCCCCCGACCCACAACAGGCGGGCGGCCCAGCCCCAGCACCCACCAAGCCCTGCGTCCTGTCTCAGGCAGCAGGCAGCAGTTGGTGCCTCAGGGGCTGGTGGGGGAAAGATGTGAGAGAAAGATGATGCCTCTGCTAAATGAGTTTCTCCTAAGCTGTGACCATGAGAAGTAACTCAGCCTTTCTGACTCCTATTTTTTCTCTTGTTTGATCTGCGGGTAGTCCTGTCTCCTCTGTAATCTTGTTTGATTGTTGGGTCCAGCTCCATCCTGTTCTCCATAGCAACCACCACCCCATTATGCCTTGGATCAGGTTCCTCACTGTAAGTCTACCAGTGCCCCATGACTTCGGAAGGGAGCTTCTCCCACCTTATAGACCCAGGGAAGTCAGGGACAACAGATGATTAAACCCTAAGCTACTAAGTGGAGTGTAATCTTCTCCTGGTCTGCCACCTCTCCTCATCCCTTATCTGTATCAACTAGAAACAGTTAGCAGCAAGCCACATAATCAGATGTTGTGGCTGGAGTCACACGCCATTTCAGACAATTTGAATAGTGTCGCACGTGATTGATGTGGGAATACAGAGCACCAGAATATGTCAATGTTTTACTGATTACTCTGACTGTGGGCAAGGCCAAAAAGGTAAGGAAAGTGCAAAAATAGTCTTTGTGGAAAACTGGGGACTTGTTTTATTACCTAGAAAGTGTCATCCTTACCCTCTTGTGATTGATGATTGACTTACATGCTAAAGCATGAGACCTACTAGCCCTTGCATAAGAAGCATATGGTTTTGTTTGTTAGTGCAGCAGTGGAATGCGTATTCCTATTTTCCATGCAACTATCAAATCTTTTTCCAGAATTTCCTTAAAAACTTGACATGAAGGGGGCCTAAGCAAATAAGTGTTTCTCAATGGCAGATAAGACTTTTTTTTTTTCTTCCTGCTCCCACATGGAAAAAATAATGTGTCTATTCCTCATACAGGAAAATCTAACCACAGAGGGCTATAAAGTCAACCAGCAGGCTGGAGAGGCACAACTTGGCCTGCTGCTCACAGTCCATGGAGCTCCCTCTCTTAAAGAGATAGAGGGGAACATCCTGACTGGCAGAAGGCACTGCCTTCAGTCACTGGTGACATTATATCATAAACTGGGAGACCTTGGGGCTCTCATTTTGCAGCCCATGTGAAATGCTGAGAAGAATGCATGTCTTAGTCTTTTTTAGAATTCTAACTGACCTTAAGACTGGCCACAATTTGACCTGATTATGGTTCATTTGTCCCAGAGCAGATACAATTAATATGTATCACCCACAATTATTATATGGGTGAACATACTGGGAAAACAATGTCTCCAGCAGGGAGCCCACACAAGGCTTCTATCACTGACACTTGCCTTTGCCCTGTCATTTCACCCACTGTTACTAAAAAAATCCATCAAATATGTCTGGAGAATTTGCATGCTAAGTCTGCTTTGGAAAGAAGGGATTGTCTAACTGTGAAAGGAGATTATGCAGCAATTTCCTCCTCAGCACAGCAAGGCAATGAATCTGACTCTTCATTATGGAGGAAGGATGAGTAAGAATGGTTGCATTTCCTGTGGAGCAAAAGCAGCATGAGCCATGCTCCCAGGTTCCTTTGGGAATTTCCTTGATCATGTTGATTTCAGACATGATGCATTATGTTACTGCATGAAAATGTAGATGTTCAAATAAGAATGTTTGTGGGGAAGGGGTAAGGCATCAATTCATTAAATGATGTGTTTGATCTCAGCTAGAAAGACAGCTGTACAAAAGAAGACGGGCTTGAAGTTACTTGCTTGAGTTTTATAACTCCTGCATTAATTGCTGGCAGCAGCAATTTATTTCTGAGATGACCATAGCTTTTAATAGATATTTTCACATTCTCTCACCACTTACGAAAATATTCCTCTTCACTTACGAAAATATTTTGCTGTTTCCCTTAGGTGAGAGGCTGTAAACAAGTCTTGCAGTTACTTGTATTTGCTAAATAAATGAAGGAGAGAGCACCCACAAAGCACCTGCATCTCTCTCCTGTGTCTTCACACTTTTGCTCAGGGTGAACATAACTCAGTGCTGCTGGTCAGACATCAAACACTCCTTTTCTGTTTCCCAGAGTCTCTAACAGATATGCAATCCTGCTTACATTTTTCTAAATCCTGTACTTGAGGGAGGTTGTACATCTGCAAATGCAGAAATGTATCACAGGGACAACAATCACAATGACACATCCTTGAATGCTCAAGACAGACAGTCCAGCAATTGGATGTTAGCAAGAAACTGATCAAATGAAAGACTTCCTGAGCAACCCTGACCACATCCCTTAGGACTTGTATGACTGTAGGTTGCAGACTGGGAATCCCAGACCAGCACTTGACTCCTGAGGGAACAAGCTATGAACCCTAAACTGCATGTGCAGGCACACCAGTGAATGCCCAGAGAGGCTTTAGATGCCACAAAACTAAATATATTTCCTACAAATGTGTCATGGTTTAATCCCTAACAGTAACCAGACCACTCAGCCACTCACCCCTCCCCTACCCGGTGGGGTGAG
>JMFS01082195.1:0-10923 GCA_000699545.1 Podiceps cristatus
CCCCCGCCCCCGTTCCCTCTTCCATACATCACAGAAATTGCTGTTGAATTTGTTCTGAAATACTTGTAGTCCCTGAAGAGGTCATTAAGTAGTTCTTGGTCTTTATCCCCTCCTAGCTGTTTTCTTCTTTTTTTCTTTTTTTTTTTTTTTTTTTCCCTTTTTTTTTTTTCTTTTCTGAGCCGCTAAAAAGTCTTACCTGGGTGGACTGCAGTTAGGCACATGGACTTCCCAAATTTACTGGGACTTGGAGCTATAATGAGTATAACAGCATCCCTCGAATATTGATTGTTATCAAATTAGTTGCATAGTAATGGATCAGGCCTGAAGGAACTGGTTTTGCTATAAATCTTTGGCACTGTTCTGTGTAGAGAATAATTGATGGCATGCTATAAATGTTTGATTGGCATGACTTTGTGATGGTGCATTACAACGCATGAGCTGCGATAGTTATTCCAAGTCAATGCCTGTTAAACACCAGGCCACTTTACACAATAGACACCATCAAGAGAGCTGCATAAACAGGTTTTAGCCTTTTCAGAGGTTTCCCTGATCCCTGCATCTGATTCTGTCCCGATTCTTGTAATACCCAGGCTGAGTTCCCAGGACACCAAGGCAATGGACAAAGATGCCCATAGGAGTCCCTAGGAAGAATCCACGTGATTTCTCCACATGCAACATCTCAGGTTTCCTTAACATCAAAGGGACTGTTTGTTCATTTCTTAATTTGACTTTTTCCGAGAGCAAAATCATTCCTACTTTGTGGTGGAAAGGGAGGCAGGGGATGCTGATGAAAATGCTGAATGTTTCGTCCTGCCGCCAAAGGCTTTACAAAGAAGCCCTGCCAAAGGCAAAGATCTCGTCAGCTGGGAGCCCGTTGCCCTGTGCAGAGGGTTTTGGCCTCAGGCTTCATGTACAGGGGCTCCAATACGAATTTATAATTGGAGAATTTGGTGCCGCATGAGCAAAAAGCAAATAGCAAATGTCTATTTCACAAGGTCTTAAAAGCACCGGAGAGGTGGATTCATATAAAAGATAATGAACCATGGTATATTTGTTACAAAGCTAAGCAGCTAATCTGACATCCCCACGAAGCGACTGCTGTGTTTGCTACTGCTGCTGATGGGGCAATGTGCTGTGATTGCTAATGAGATTCTGGATCAGGGTGTTTACCAGGAGTCCCATTCAGCACAAGTTCAATTTGAATGAGTGTCAGTCCCAGCAAGACCCAGACTACTATCATGAGTAGAAGTAGTAGTAGTAACAGCAGTAGTAGTAGTGTGCAGTGGGATGTCCCCCAGCCACATGCCAGGACCATGGTGCTACGTGGCATACAGAGAGAACAGCAGTGGAAACACCAAAGCTGGAACGCCTCAGCAGCTTATTGCTGGGGTTTGCCCGTGCCCTCTGGCTTTGATTCCGCTGACTGCCACAGCTGCTTTGGGGCTTGGAAAGAAAAACGCCTCTTGTATTTAGAAAGCTGTGGGATTGGCAATGGCCTTTGGGAAGTCACCTCTTCCACATGACCATCAGCTCCCACCCGGTACACTGGGACCATAAGATGGATATGCCTGTAAGACATGTTGCCATCTCCACTCTATGGTGATGGAGCCAAAGCAAGAACATGCCTTGTACCTAGGCGTTCCTAGAAAAGTTGGAATTTGCTTTCTTTACCTTCAAGTAATGCAGCCATATCCATGCACCTGAATCACAGAGAAAGGTCCTCCCAGACTGCAGGGACTCCTTCCACATGGCTGCATCTGATTTAGCTGGTCCCACTTGAAGGAAGAGCTGGTGTCTCAAGCCTATGTGTTTCCCTTGGCTATGAAGAGTGGTCCTGGATGACACAGATACATGTATTTTTATTGGAGTCCTCTCCAGGCAATGAGCTGGATCCCATCTTCACTGCTTATGTCTCCATGGAAGCTGAAAGAAAAAAAAAATTGAGATTACTATATGCAGTTTGAGCTAACTCTACCCCAAGAACTCCTGGTGGCAACAAATGTTCCCATTCAGCTTCATCCCCACACTACACACAGACATAAAACATACCTTTGTGAAGCTGGAGTATTTTCTGCCCATATGAGAGCTGATCTGTATTTCTGTTCATCCTCACTGTCCTTTTCTAAACATTTTTTTTTTTTTTTTTTTAATACTACCTTAAACTTCTTGAAATAAGGCAACCAGAAAGACACACGGCCTTCAGGGTGCAAATGCTCCCTGGGTGTTTCACTTTATGCTGCAATGGTCCCTATTCCTTACACTCACCAAGTGCTGTTTGCCTCCTGCAGATCAGAGTGCACTAATGCCTTCACAGCTGTGTCAAGCTCTCCTTGACCAGCAAGAGCTCGTTTAGAGCTCGCCATTGTACTCATGTGGAAAGGATTGATTTCCCTATGTGCTCTTTTTTGCCTTTTGTCAACACTGGTTGACAAATTTTTATATTGTCAAATACTGCTCCATTTCTTCATAGCTGGTTTCAGAATTGACTGTTCTCAGTAACAGCACATCGCATGCAAATGCTGTCTCCTTTCGATTTGCTCCCTTTTCAGGTAGTTTAGGAACATTACACAACCCAAATCTCAGCACAGACCTTTGGGGAACTCTATTGGCAACCAGTTTCATTTATTCCTGCTCTTTCTCCCTCTCCTTTAACCTATGATATGTTCCCACTTACGCCAAGGCAGCCAGTTCTTGAGGAGCTCCTAATGAGAGAGCATGCAGGATGCATTTGGGAAATCCATGTGCAGTATTTCAAGCTGGATCACCCTTCTCTACATGCTTGTCAGTTCCTTCAAAGAGCTCAGACGAATGTCTGAAGCCTTTCTTCCCACTGTACATCCATGACTACTAATTTATTCTGCACTACAGCTTTTTCCAATTTTCCCAGTGCAGAAGTCAGACTTACTGCTTCCCCAGGTTCCCTGGGAGTTCGTTTTAAAAGTTGGCATCTCATTTGTCACCACCTATTCCTTTGGCACTGAGGCCAATTTAAGCAATAGGTTACAAGCCACAGCGAGCAGCTCAGCAATTTCATATCTGAGCTCCTTTACAATGGTTGTGTGAATACCATCCGGTCCTGACGACTTGTCATTATTCACTTCATCGATTCTGTATAAAATCCCCCTTACTGACACTTCAGTCAGAGGTTATTCCTCTGACTTGTCTCTCCCACCACCCAAAGGCCCCAGTGAAGGACTGTCTCCATACTGTAGTGCAAAGAACAGGTATTTTCTGCTGCCACCTTGCCTTTACGAGCACTTCTCCACACTTTGGTCACCTCCAGGTTCTCAGCAGGTTTCCTGATGGCCTCTCTTTATCAGGACTATCAGCTGCTGAAGGACTGAGGAGAACTGAGGATTAGAGAGGGCTTTGCCTTTTTCCGCTTTTTTCTGTGTGAGCCCAAATGTCTAGACAAGTATTAGGATGTCCCTGCAAGGAGCCATATGAAAATAGTTCCTTCAAGCCGGCCTTTCCAGCCAGCTGGGACAGCCTCAATCAGCCACGCATGAAAGAAGCAGGCTATATCATCTGCCTAGAATCCCTACCAGTCCCCGGTGACCAGGCCTGGAAATGAAGCATATGGCAGACAGGAGCTTATTAAAGAGTTTAAGGAGTCCTGTGTAGCTGCCTTTTAGTTTTGATTTTTTTTTTCCCCCATAAATACATAAAATCCAAGGGGGTAAAATGTAATTTTTCCCCTAGTGTTACCTTACCTGTTCCCCTCGACATCCCTCCTCTGACCAGTCTATTCCAGCAGAGACTGGAGTTACCTACAAATCCAAACCAGACATTTTCCTGAACTCAAAACAGTCTGTATGTGTCATTCAGACCCAGCTTGGCTGAGGGATGCTGAGGAGGGGAGTGCAGTGGGAGTACAGCTTTTAAGTGTTATATATGCAGCTCAATATCCCTCATGCTACAGTATGCTCGGGCCTCTTCGCCATCATGGTATTTGTAAAAACATCCAAAGTCCTTCAAAGGCTGGGAAAACCTCTAACCTCTACCAGACTGCACTTAAAACACATCTCTGAGCTCCTTTTCTACCCAGAACCATGCCTTTGTGGTGCACAAAAGTATGTAGCCCACAAACAAAGATTATTAGAGGAGCTTTCTGCACTAAATGAGCACTAAGAAGAAATGATCCCTGCCCACTGCTTGCCATGACAGTGACTTTGTGCTCTGTTCCACGTGAGCTCCTTCTGACCCGAGTGCTACACACACCACAGAAACTCCTGGAGTAAAGGATTTAGACTGGCATGAGCAGGGAGCTGCAAGAGCCGCACCATCCTGGCATCACATGGAGAGCAGATACTCTGGTTTCTCGTTAATGTTTAATGAAGAGAAATGCTCACTGAATTGTAACTGGAAAGAAACCACCTGGACTATTAAAGACACTGTCCTGAGCCTTCAGCCTTCTCCATTTCCAAGGAGACTGCCAGAGTGAGCGGGGCTGCTGCAGCACACGTAGACAAGGGGAGAATCTTCCCACCTTGCAATCACACACTTGCACACATATTCATACTCACACTCGTGCACACGAGCACTTCTGGAGATGCTTGATCAGCAAATCTAGGAGCGTGTGGAAGTCCCAGCACCATGCAGACATGCAGCATCATGATCATGTGCATATAGCAGGATGCTGTCAGTGGAAACCGTAGTCTGAAGGTCTGGCCAAAAAAGCTGTATCTAACCCTTTCCCAGGGACAGCTGGAAAACCAGGACATGGTTTGCGGTTCTCACTCTGAAGGGCTACTGACTGATGCTTTGGTTGAAAGCAGCTTTAGCTGTCCACGCAGATCACAGATGCCCTGTAACAGAGCTGAAGCAAAATGTCCTCACCCTGGGGAATCGAGCTGTGGAAGGGCCCCAGCGGCAGACTTCAGAGCACTTTCCACCCTGTGGGTAAATAAAGCTTTTTGTCGTTCTTGATTTTGGCCCAGAAGGGTGAGAAATGCCCTTTGGTGGAGGACAAGGGGACTTTTGCAGATTGGTGCTGAGTAACATCTGCCTCAGTGGCCAGTGCCTTCCACCCCTGGGGTTTCCAGTCATGGCTTTTGCTATCGCATCAATTTATTTGTGGGGATAAACTCCCCTTCCTGAGTGATAGATACATCACCACCACCTCCCCCCACAGCATTTGTGCCTCTGGGCAAATTTACCATCCCTGGCTTAATAAAAGAAACAGTCAGCACGTTAAATGCAGCCCCAGCAGCGTGAGAACCTCCACACAAATTCCAAAATGTCACTTTGGAAGTTAGCACTTCATCTTTTTTAGCTGCGAAGGGTAAAGATCCTCCTCAATGCAAATTAGCACTGCAGCAAAGATGCCAAACCTTCTTTTCCTCCCCCAGTCATGGTAAGATTCAAGATTGCTGCATGATTAAGCCCTGGCAGCTTTCCCTCCCCTCCTTTTTCTAAAACAAACATTAAATTATGAAAATAAATGTAAAAAATCCCTTATGCTACTGAAATCTGGATGTTATGGATCAAATGGACCGAAGTCAGAATATAGAAAATCAAAAGGTTACAGAAGAATATCAGCTCTTCATCCTTCATTTCACAGACTTTAAATCAGTATTAAATGATTGCATTAAGGAGGCAGAATATTGGAGAGGGAATTGGCTGAATTTTGTAGGAATACTTTTAGTCAGTGAAAATACAAATGTGTTAACAACAAAATGTTTTACAAATCCATATTTGTTTTGCAGCTTGTGCATTTATTAAAGTCACTTGGGCAATGTCATATACTTTGGTTTCCAATCATTGTGCTTTTTATAGCTTGAGGTTAATTAAAAAAAAAAAAAAAAAAAAACAAACACCAAAAACAACAAACCAATGTTCTAATTTTAAATTGAAATGCTTGTGGTTTGTCAAACAAATTTTTGCTTTATATTAAACAAATTCTTCTGTGAGTTTCTGGTTATCCTAAAGTTTCAGTTTCACTTTTGCTTTAGCTTGGAATAAAATGCTCTGATTCTATGAAAAATCTTGGTCTATACATAAGCTAGGACAGAGTTAAAGTTTTCACCAGAACATCTCCTTTTGTAGTTTTTAGCTCTCCAATTTGCATCCTTCGTTTGGGGAGCTTTTGACTTTTATTGCCACAATCTATTTTAGTAAATATTTAGTCAGCGCATTACTCAGAATCCCTTCTTCTTCCTTTCTTCTTCCTTTCAAGTGCAAAGTCCTTTCGTGCTGAAATCTGCAGTAGTCAGTGCTGGGAACTAAAGGACACATGCAGGGGCATTCTCCATACTCAGCTACTTAGTCCCGTTAAAAGTCTTTGCCACACTGGAAAATCATCATGTTTAATATTTTATCATGCGCTACCGATGGGCTATGCCTCGGTTGTAGCTCTCCATCACTCTCATTAAGTTCCCAGTACGTCAGTGCTTTCGTCATGGTCACGTTGCTGTCCTCGCTCCCCAAATGTACTTGCCATCTCCACGTGCTTGGGGTGCTCGCGATGGACCAGCACTCCACTGGACACCCTCGATGAAGCTCTGCTTCTGAGATCCCTGGGTGTGAAGGGAAGTCCCAGGGGAGAACGGGAGAAATCAGAGGTCTTTAAGGATGAAGCCAAATAGCTTTAGTGCTGAAGGACATGGAAGGGGATGGACACACTCTGAGCCAAAAATACATGGAAGCACTATGCTGTGTGCTGCGGCGATGGAGACCACTGCAACCAGTGTGCAGTCCATGGGGGGAGGCCAACGGAGATCACCACTGGCACTGCTCACTGCATCCGCCACTCCTCTGTCATGAGCAGCTGAGCATCTTGGGTCGGAAGGAGAGATGCCAGCCTGTGGAAGACAGCCTGGAGGAGATGTCTTCACAGAGCAATGCAAATCCCATCTCTTCTCATAAGACTTCCATCACACAAGAAGGCAGAAGAGTGTTTCCATTTCCTGGGAGGAAGATAATGGGGAAAAAAAAAAAAAAAAAAAAAAAAAGGAAGGAAGATGGTAATGCCTGATTGGGTAAGGAAAGCTGCTGGAGCTATTCCTACATTTATTGTGGGAAGAGGGTAAGTTAAATATTTATCTTTCCTGGGAGCAGACAACCTTATTCATGCTCCCAACCCTCCTGACAAGCCAAGACTTCCAAGTAGAAAATGTAACAGTCACAGTTGGGATTCAGTGAACAAACCACCAAGTGGTAGAGGAAAAAGAAGAGCTTCCAAACCATGCCTACGAGTGGGCTGTGTTTTGGGACTACAGCTGTCCAATGCCTTTGCTCTGAGTGCCCCACTCCTCCATCGGCCTCAGCTTTGCACAGCAGAGACCAAAGCATGGCCTGTGGGAAAGTGAGTTTCTGATTTGTACAGGTGGCTGCTACGAGCATCTGCCCTCCTAAGAAAGTTTTCCTCTCTAGTGGCCTCCAGCTATGCTCACTTTTCCTTTCTTGTCTCCTTTTCCAAGGGCAGTGCTTTTCCAGACTCAGTACAGCAGTTCCCAAAATGCCAGAGCATTTGGCGAGAAGGGCACAATTCCAATGCTGTGACTGACCATGATGGCCATGTCTCAGGGCTGAGGAGGAATCATAAAGCGTGCTTGAAATTCACGAATTGTACTATCTGAGAAAAGATCTGCAGCCTTTCCCACATGGGGAAGCCGGAGCCCTGAGGAGATGCCGGTATAAAGCGGGAGTGAACATAACATTGACACTGAAGCTAGAGGAGGTGCTGTCCGTGCTTGGGAGTGCAGCACCCTGGTACGGTTATGGGCAAACCTCACATCTCGAACCAGGGTTAGAGCAATCACAGCATCACAGAACGGCAGGGTCTGGAGGGACCTCTGGAGATCACCCAGCCCAGCCCCTGCCAGAGCAGGGTCACCCAGCGCAGGTCGCACGGGGCTGTGTCCAGGCGGGTTTGAACATCTCCAGAGCAGGAGACCCCACACCTCCCTGGGCAGCCTGTCCCAGGGCTCTCTCACCCTCGCGGTAAAGAAGTTTTTCCTCATGTTCAGACGGAACTTCCCATGTTCCACTTTGTGCCCGTTGCCCCTTGTGCTGTTGCTGGGCACCATGGAAAAGAGCCTGGGCCCATGCTCTTGACACCCAGCAGTGCTGCTCCAGTCCTGCACCCAGTATTTCAGGAGTAAAGCTAGAAACTAGGGGAAGAGCAAGGAAAGGAGAAGTTTCTCAGCCCAAATTTATACTTCTACAGTCTAGGCACATGCAGCCAAGCTAGAGAAAAAATACAGGTTTCAGCATGCAAGTCACTGCTTTTGCCTACTTAAATATCTCCCTGATAGCAAGATTGATGGCTTTCTGGCAGAGATGATTTCTCACTGTTGACCATAATGGGACTCTAGATGATTACTCAGATGGAGACATCTGTACTCTGCATCAATGTTCGAACAGATGAATCCTGCCAGGGTCCCACATCACTCTGACACATGCCCATACACGAGGAGGGAGCACTCTGCCTCAGATGATTAATGGTTCAGTATATTGGACGAGTTCAGGAGGATAAGGTCCTATCCTTCTTGCCCTATAGCCCGGTCTAGGTTGTGTCCATCCAGCCTATGGCTCCCTCTCGAGTCACAGGAGTGCTGGCTTCCCATCCCAGCTCCAGTGCAAACCAGGTGAGCACCTATGGAGTAAAACTACCCTCTCCTGTAAATCAGGTTAAAAACAACTCCCCCCAAATAAAACAATTCAATTCTTGTCAGAGGAAGTGTTTCATCTGGCATTTTAACCCAATATGAACTGTTTCACTTTACCAGAAACTCTGTAAAGTTGTGGGTTTGGGTCAACCTCAAACAATTATTTTTTTCTGGATCACTGGCCAAATCAAGAAAACAATTACTTGCATATCTCTGCTTGTGACAATCAGACAAGGCAGTCTTGCCCTCCATTTGCAAAAACAGCAGAAGGAGGTGAAAGATCTGAGCCGTCACTAACGTACACACAATGTTGCCAGCTCCTGCCTTCCAGGGCCCAGAAAAACAAGTGATTTTACAGGAAGCGGTAAAGTTAATTATTTCTTTAGCTCCTTTCCCTGGAGCAGTGAGGGAGGGATGGGGCTGTGATTCAGAGAACGCACGTGGCTTGGAGTTTCATGGAAAAGTGTGCTTTGGTGCAGAGGTTAGTGAAGAAAAACAAAATGCAAGCAAAATCACACGTCACAGCCATCATTGATGTTTCTAGGAAAGTGAGCGTAACCCTCAGAATAGGCATGATCTGAATGAGTCCAGCAGCTCTATCAAGGGCTGTTCCCAATTAGACTTATTATAGAGGTGATCTAATAATGACTGATCCTGGCCCAAAGCTGCTGCTGATTAAATATTTGCAGTTTCTTAGAGACATCCTGGTGATTATTTTTTTTTTTTTTTTGTAGTATATGCACAGGAGGACAGCTCTACTCTTCTTTCTGCCATTTCTTTCAGTAAGTGAGAGCACCTAAGCCAGAGAAATTCAGAAAACAGGAAACAAATGCATTGTAAGTTCAGCATAGTAAATGAAAAATCTTTCCAAGGTTGTTAGATGCAGGTTCATGTCATCTTCACCCTCCTTCATGCAAGGGGATTCAGAATCACAGATAGCACAGAGGGTGCCCTGTGTCTGTTCAACCCACCTATCACTTGCAAAGCGGTGATCAGGGGTGTAGATGCCGGGCAGGATGCATGGGAAGTGTTTGATCAGTGGATCATTCTTGGGTTGATTCCCATTGTGGTTGCCACTGTGTCTCTCGTTGTCTTTGGTGCAATTTGTTTCTCCGTGGAAAGGGACAATCTGTGGAAACAAATTACTTCTTGGAAGGACGGGACTGAGACCAGCAATCTTGATCTTTGTTTGCCCTTAACTTTTATATCTAGGACCAGGAACTAATTTCTCACGGTTTGTGAAATGACGTACAGCAGGCTGCACCCAGCGAGCAGGGAGAGTTTGGGACTCAGAGGAAGAGAAGCATAAGGGCCAGCCTGACAAACCAAACAGCCTGACCTTGCTATTTCTGCCTGAAATGTGAACTGGTGGCTTCACAAGTCTTCCTTCTTTGATGAAACTGAAGGATTAGGGTCCAGCAAAGCAACACCCAAGAAAACTTGGGTGTTGGTCATGCCTCAGTGTAATACAGGAGCACACATCCTAAATTTCACTCCTAAAATGCCATCTCAGGCTGCTGCCTAAAAAATCTGCTGCTTTGGACTTTGTGCAGCTACACGGCTCTGGATTTCTATGCAAAATCCAGCCCTCACAACCTGGACCCCACAGTGCACAGCTTCAGTGTGTCCAATTTTTAGTGGTTCTAGTTGAAAGCCTGGCACTTCTTAAATAGCCAACATTATCATGAATTGCAGTCTGTGCGTCATTTTCAGACAGTCTTCCATGCCTGCAATTTCCTACCCCTGGATCTTGATCTGCCCTTATCTGCAAAATTAGACACTGCTTTGCTATCAAGAATCTGCATCCTATGGGTGGATTTTTGTGCTGTGACTGTTATTCATAAACTTCACTTTAATAAACTGAGAGCTGGAGGTCTTTCTGTTTGTCACACTCAGGCAGGTTTTCCAAACCTTGACTCATCCTCACAACTCTTTGTCTACATTTTCCGGCTTGACAACATATTTCAACAATATGGATATCAGATATAGATCCGGTAGTTTATCTTGCTCTCCCTAATATTGTTTGCAGAAACCACACCATGTCTTTCTATCCAGTTAGCATTTCCCTATGAATGATTTTTTGGCTTATGTTCACCATCCCAGTTTCCTTATCTTAGAGCTTCCATTAGGTGGTTATCTCAAATGATTTGCAAGTCATTTGTGGGGACATGGCTTTACCATTTCTCATAGCACAAGTATGATCTGTGCTCTCTGCACCTTGATTTACGTCCTTGTGTCCAACAGGTTAAGACGTGTATCGTTCACTTGAGCCAGCGCTACTATGTTGTCGTGGTTTAACCCCAAATGGTAA
>JMFS01082233.1:0-26718 GCA_000699545.1 Podiceps cristatus
TCTTTTCAGCCAAGTCAACCTGAAGAGTTTGATCTTTGTTGCTCATATCTGCTCTGGAAATACACACAAAATAAAGGCTGGCAATCCCAATCCCTGCAGCTTTCATCCCTAAAGGTATTTAAAGAACGGATAGATGTGGTGCTTGAGGACATGGTATAGATGGACTTGGCAGTGATGGCTGAGTCATAGAATCATAGAATCATAGAATGTTTTGGGTTGGAAGGGACCGCTAGCGGTCATCTAGCCCAACCCCCCTGCAGTGAGCAGGGACACCACTACCTAGACCAGGTTGCTCAGAGCCCCGTCCAACCTGGTCTTGAATGTTTCCAGGGATGGGGCATCCACCACCTCTCTGGGCAACCCGTTCCAGTGCTTCACCACCCTCATTGTAAAGAATTTCTTCCTTACATCTAATCTAAACCTACCCTGTTTTAGTTTAAATCCATTACCCCTTGTCCTGTCACCACTGTCCCTACTGAAAAGATTCTCAAAAGGTTAACAGAAAAGGTTAACAGTTGGACTCAATTATCTTAAGGGTCTTTTCCAACCTTGACAATTCTATGATTCTATGTGGAAAAAGGCTCAGGAGGGAGAAATCACAAAAAGCTGTGGTTGTGTGCCCGTGGCAGTCAGCTCACAGGCTCCCGACAGCAGGCTGCCCTACGGCAATGCCCGAACGAAGTCTCCCAGGAGGAACCGGCAACAGGCAAGTGAAAGAACAACTTCCAATAGCGTCTCCGGACGCTGCTTTATGACAAGCTCAAAAGCTGAAGGATCTGCCTCCATTTCAATTGCTTAATCAAACAGTCATCAAGGGCGGCTGCAGGGCTGAGGCCGTGAGGTGACGCTGAGCAAGTCACGCTTACTCACTCACATGCCTCAGCTTAGCCCTGTGCAGCACAAACAGCCACCTCTTGGGCCTTCTTGGTCTCCAGTGATCTGTAAAGGGCTCTAGAGCGAAGTTTACATGCAGCCACAAACAACCAAGCACCTCTGTCAAGCACTGAAACGGTTCATCCTACAAATAGGTAAGATACAAGAAGTAGATCCTTCCCCTAAGGAATTCACTTAGGAGCCCATCCAGGACACAATAAAAGGTCCTTTTCAGGTGTAATCTCAGAGCCTACGCTAGGCTGACAACTGTAATTCTTCTCACCTGGTGGTTCTCACCTCTGTTCTTCAGCTTTTATAAATGTGAACTCTGCAGGCAAGAAGCCAAGAGACAAGTAGCATTTCCCCACGGGTTTCCACCATTGTATTGCTGACAAGCTACGTGCTGCTTGCACCACGAACTGGAGAGCAGTAACCAAAGCCAGATTCACGGGGCCACAGCAACAGCTTTAATGGACCAGACCAAAGACTCAGGCAGTCCAGCATCTTGTCTCCAAGGGCAGCCAGTAAGAAATGTTTAGGGACAAACACAAGGCAAGAGATGAGACAGAAGGATCTGTAGCCTGGCACACAGACTTCCAGCCATCAGAAGCTTTGCAGCTTCCTGGGAAATTAAGGTCATTGCATTTATCGGCTACCAATAGATGTATTATCTCCGTCCTTTTTCAAACCGTTCGCACCTCTGGCCTCCACAACATCCTTTGGCAACGGCTTCCATAGTGTAACACTGATGCATGTAAAAGAGTCTTTCAGGGAGTGGGGGAATAAATTGCGCTTATCAGACAAACTGAACACGTACTACTAATAAAATACACACAGCCCGCAGATAGACTGTAAACCAACCAAAAGTTGGTAAAATAGTGAATGCATAAGGACGAAATTGATGACAAAAACACATGTTCTGAGATAAAATCTGAGAAAGACAGCAAAGGAATTTTTGAAGTACTGTGGAAGAAAAAGCTATGGAAAGGCGAGATCAACACTGTGAAAGAAATAGTTATGCATGATGGTATGAAAAGAACTGATTTTTCAATTATTTTTAATAGGAAGCAAAAAATATGCTCCAAACTATAGTGACCTGGTTATTTTCTTTGCACTCTACAAGGTAAACATCAGAAGATGATACTTTTACCCGCTGGTGTTTTTCACAGTGCATGAGATGCACGTTTTCTACATAGTTTGTCTGGACTAAACAGTTTAATCTATACCCACTCTGTATCTTTTGGCTGGTTCTCTCATTATAATCCTACCCTTGGGGGAAAAAAAAAAAAAAAAGAGGACAACTATTATGCAGAGATTCACTGACAAAAATGGATTCAAGAGACCAACTAGGTAGCTTCAATTGGTAAACTGAGCTCATAGCAAGAAAACCCCTCCAAAATGAAGTAAATGAAAAATGAGATTTTCCATATTTAAAATATTTTCTCCATGAAAAAATGGCTGGGGGCTCTTAAAAAAAATGAAATAAACTTTTACAAATATCCACCACATATGCCAGTAAAAGGATGGAAAAAAGAATCTTTCTTAATGGAAAAGACACTCTTTTTTTTTTTTCATTTTCTTCCCTTCCCTTTTTCATTTCCATTTCAATAGAAAAATGAATAATGCCCCTAAGAAGTCCAAGCCATAACATTTTAGCTCTTATGTTAAAAAAAAAAAGCTAAAATGTTAAGTTTTCATTAAAAATGACCAACAACAATGCAACTCGTAAGAAGTCATACTTAAGCAATACCAAAGTCAGTATTTACCAGAACTAATCAGAAAGACACTTCTCACCTCTGAAGGTAAGAAGGTTAGTTTCAAGCCAAATTACATCTTCTCACTGTTGGTAGCTTCTGCCAACTCAGACCCCAGCTGGTGGCTCCCAGTACTTGCAGAAGAAGGGGCAAGGAAGAGCTGTGCCCATCCCGTCCCCCCGATCAGGTATGCCACAGAAGGGTTTGAAATAGTTTTATGCCAGTGTCAGGGATGCTCAGGCACTGCTGGTGCTGCGAAGAGGAGGGGACCAGGTGGGCACCCAACTCAACCCCAAGGAGGACCAGCCAAGGACAGGGTGAAAGACCACCTGCAGCAGGAACCCTGACACCCAGAGCCCAAGAGCCTTTTCCCCCTTCTTGCAGGTGTAGTTCAGACTTAGGTTGGAGTGCCACTGAAAGACAACGGAAAAAAAATAGCAGCAACTCTCTTTGCAAACTTGCCTGCTCCCACAGAACATTGCTCGTGGGGTCATTCAGCGTCTCACAACTCTTAAAAGCGCTCTTTCAATTTCTTTAACGTCACCGTTAACCAGCCCTTCCACAAAAAGCGTTGCGTTTCTGCAGAGCTGTCCCAGCTGCCACCAGAAGCACAGCAGCACCCTTGCACGCAGCCTTGAAAGCCAACCTGCTCGCACTGCGCCCGTAAACCACTTCGCTCGCTCCCGCGCTCACTTACTCATCCGCCCAGGGATCCGTGCAGAAATGCTCTCGCCTCCTGCTCGCCAACTTGCCCATTCTGCCAGCCCCACGTGTCTCTCCCCTCCATCCTCGACCAACGCGGGTGCCTGTCTCCAGCCTCCGGCCACTTTTTTCACCCCAGCCTGGCTTACCACTAGTCTCCTCTCACCACCACTGACCAGGGGCCTGATTTACCATCTGAACTCCTCATTGCCACATATTTTAGAGGAGCCCATAAGCGTCCACAGTCACCCCGGCATCCACCAACCATCTCTCAACCATGAGGGCCAGCAGTTCGTCAGCGCAAACCGCAGGGTGTATGAAGCCAGCCTAGAAGGCACATCAGGAATGCTGGCTGAACTGCGGTGGAGGTGGCTGCTTCCTTCAGAGTGAAGGACAGGAAGCCCTAGAAATGAAGTCCTAAGAATGAAACCTCAGCGTTTACGTAATCAGCAAACAGGAGGCTTAAATGGCAAAACCCGAGACAGTAAGGGTGCGACGTGGCGCACAGCCTCCCACACTCGCCCACAAAAATGTAACTGTCTCAGAATTACTTGATCAAATTACGAGCCATTGACAATGTTCCTCCACATGGACTGTCTTCGATTGCTACAGAGAGCCCACAGCAAAGGAACTCAGAGCTGAGACAAACATCAGCTTTACGGCAAAAAATGGGAAAACTTTTCTCTTTTTGCTCCTCGGGCAACTTCTGTCTGTTGTTCCCCCTCCGTGTCAGTGATTTCACAGTGTGGACACCAAAGTGAACTATCCATAGAAGGAAAGGTGGAAAATCCATCTAGCAGATGTGGGAAGAACATGCTCCTCATCTACAAGAAGCCCATAAGCTGCCTTGCAGAATCTACCTCCAAATGCAAAGCCGTGCCTACAACCTCCGAAGATGCCCACAGCAAGTGGCAGGTTGCCTTTACCTCAGTGACTCCTGCATGCCATGAACCCCACATGAACTCATGCCATCCCCCCAAAAAGCTAATTTTAAGGGAAAAGGTTCCTTTCCATCCATGTCTGGGTGTTGCACTGAAGTAGAGATTTGTCTGCTCTCCTCCTGTTCAATTGACCGACCTGAGTCCCTGCACCCCTGCTCTCCAAAAAGCAGAGTGATTCTGGATATTCTGCTGAGACTAACCATCAATACAAGTCCATCATGTCACAACAGAATTGATCCCTCTGTGCTCCACCAAATGGTTCAAAATATCCCTTAACGCTTCATGATCAAATGTCCAAGTTCCAAACCCAGACATCACCAATGTTTCATTTTGTGTTTCAGTTTCACCAACCTAAAAATTATTTGCATGTACACATGCCTCCCAGGGACACAGAAGCACGATTAGGTACAGAAGACTACTCTGCATATACACATATAAATTTTGTCCAATTTTTACTTTTTCTTAAAGAGAGAAGAAAATTTAGATTTCCAAATCTGATATGAAATACTATAAAATCCATGTTCCCACGTAACTGATACATAACATACCATATTTCAAATAATTTGTTTAATGTGAGTAGCCACATGTTTATCTGTTAATCTCTTTGCATTTTGTTGCTCTGTCCTCCACCCCTTTTGTTGCTCCTGTCATCCCACCATGTCCCTCTTAGCTGTCAAGGGCAGAGCTGCCTTCTCTATTATGTATTAGTACAACGCCCAGCACAGACTTCTCATTACGCACCCCAAGCACCGCTGCAGAAGAAATAGCAATTAAACCCACAAATAAATAGATAAATTTCTGAAGAGCATGTACAATTTACATAATGACACAAATTCACAAAAATGCTGGTTTCGTGTCAGTCAGCACTGCAACCGCCAACTCCCTTGAGAACCTCCATATTTTATGGGGCTTTTTATGGTGCACTGGGACAGAAGTGAGAAGATGACAGCCTAAAGCCAGCTCTTAATCAAATGCAGATTTACCTATGGAGTGCAGGCTGATGATTAGCGAGTTACGTTAGAAAACGGCTGGGGGACAAAAATGAGTCTTGGTGCTAACTAAACCTCACCTGAATTTAAAATAAAACCCTTGAAGAAAAGACGCTTCAGTTAGCCATCGTTTTTTTATTACCGGTATGTGGGACACTCCCTGCTACAAATTCCTGCTTTTCTGGGTGGAGACTGATCACTTCTGAGCCATTTCTTCACTGAGGCTGAACCACCCACATCTACCAGGAAAATTTATTGTGATGAATAGACCTATTAATACCAGCTTCACCCCACCCTATACTGCTTCAGACTATGGAAACTCAATGGACGTATCTGGTTTTGGTTAATACGCCATGACTCTCAAGTTTTACAATGAGAAGGTGGAGGAAACATATTATGTATTTTACTGTAGTATTTTGGCATGTTCTCCATAAAATGGAAAATTCAACCTATCAGGGATCCAATTTGCAGGCTTTACGTACCAAACCTTAAAACCCTCTTCGCATTTTTTTCATGAAAATTATTATTTTCTCCTTTGTTCCTCGCCTACTTGCCAGGACCGAGCCTTAGGTGCTCCCAAACTCATGGTAGAAACCACATCTAAAAGGACAAGGAGGGGACAAGAGCACACAAGGCTTTCTATGGGAAACACTTTCACGAGCAGTTTTGAATGTGGTCACAGACTTGCTCTCACCTCACCTTTAAAAGCCTGGCCAAATCTAACACCTATCAACTTCAGAAATTAAATGCTTATTTAAAAAGCAAGGTTATTGCAACCTAAGGAAAACCCTACGCAGGTGTCACTCAGAGGAAGATGCCCACACAAAGGCAATGGCTTAGGATTGCTGCGTGCTATCCTGCAATTACAGATCTCAAATTATGGAGCAAAGAAAATAAAAATAAGCGAGACGGGACAACTGTGGTAACAACGGAGCCAAGTCCGGGCAGTGGGTGGGGGGAAGACACTGAACTGCTCTGGTTACAAGACAAAGGCCGGGCCTAAGAGGAGAGAAAGAAAATGCAACATGTTTTCAAAGCATGTACACTTTCATTTAAAGTCTGTCTCCTTAAACCAAAGTGTGAATTTCCTCTTCTGTGGATCAGCTGAGGCTGTTACAAGACAGAAGTCAACAACAACTTCCAGCATTTCACCAACATGGGTTTTGGACAGGGATGCCCAAAGTGCAGGACCTTGGGTAGACTCTGTATGGAAATCCCCTCATCAAAGTTACTTGTCTGTCTACAAGCTCCTAAAAAAAAAAAAAAAAAAAAAAAAAATCATACTTTTCTGTTTCCTGACACTACAGAAGGTGCTTGAAGACCACCTCCTCAGGGCACAAGGACTTCTTGGCAACATATTCCAGAACAGCTTCATTTTCATCATTACTAGTGTGACCAGGTCCCATCTCTCCCTCACAGTGAAGCAACTTCCTAACTGCTTCAGCAGCTCTTGCTCCTCCAGGTTGGAAGCAGCAAACATCAAACACAGGGAATGACAGGAGGAGTGAGCAATGCTCCATCCTACATTTCAGAGCCACAGAGACTGGCCAGGACCCCGGTGGGGGAAGAAGCAGCATTGCAATGACTCCATTTTCTCTAGCTCATCTGATAGTGCCATTAACACTACTGGCTCCTAGCCACCAAAGTGAGAAAAAGAGCAACTGGGTGCTCATGAGGAACGATCGAATAAAAATTTAATGTCTGTGTAAACAGAACAAAACATCTGGTGGGATGACTGCAGTCCAGCCACACGTACTGACAGCACCAGCAAAAGCTCCAGCGCTGCTCCGTGCCGCTGTGTCGGGGAGAAGCCTTGAGCTCAGGCTGGTTCCACTGACGACCCTGCAAATGGTTTTGGACCGCTTCTTGGCAGAGCTCTTATTTTAGACCGCCAGCACTCACCGGAGGGAACTATTGGGAGGCCCATAAAAATCAAGTTTCCTCTCCTAGTGTCAACTGAAGAAGTAGTCTTTGCTTCCTGACCTCAGCCATTGTACAGCGCTACTGCCTGCCGCTACAGAAAGCTGCAGTGTGACAGTAAGCAAGCTGACACCTAACTGTTAAATTCAACCAAGTGTTTTAATTAAGGGAAGAGTGTCTTTAAAATAAACTCTTAGAAGGCTTTGGCCCACGTTCAGGAAAGCACTTAAGTACAAGCCTTAGACTGTCCCTATTCAGGAAAGCACGTGCTTAAGTGCTTTCCTGAATGCAGATATATTCCTGTCCTGGGCCCTTAAAAGTGCACTAAATAATAAAATTTATTGCAATTTGTCTTCACTGTTTTCTTGAAATATTTATTTAGCTGCTTCTTTATTAAGAGTAGAGTCACTTAAATTTTGTATCTATTTAACAACCCTTACTGCTTGCTAATTGCATTCCATGAGACAATCAATCTGTTAATGCTGTTTCAGTTAAACTCTAGAGGTTTTCCCCATTATCATGGAACGGTCTCATTTTCTTGAAAAATATCCCAATTAAACCAGTTACCCTGATACAGGGTACTCCCCGGCTGCATACCACTTGAAATAATTTTGCATGAAGTTGGAGATCTTTTGAGTTCATTCTTAGTCATACATAACAAGGCTATAATGTCAAAATTTATCTAAAATTAAACTCGCATCTGGGGCATTCACTGAACAGTGACATTCAGCCAGCACTTCTCCACATATTAGTGCACATGTTACTATACCAGTATAGACACCATGGGTCAGACCAAAAAGCCAAATCTCAACAAAAGTAGACCCTTCTTGCACAGCCAATACACAGTACCTGCGTTTTACATCTCTCACAAGCTACTTCAAAGAAATTCTTTCTGTAAATTTTACATTTTCCTAAGCAGAAGCTGACAGTGTTGAGCAAGAGGGGAAGAGAGCATGAGCACAGCATACACACATGCACATGAAAAACTGGGAGAGGAGTTGGGGTGTGCTTTGTCCTACTTAACCACTGCTCCTGCAGCTCCTGAAACAGAAACCTAAAACTTGGGAAATGAGGCCAGAGGTGTCAAATTTGTCAGTACTGCCAGCGCGCAATGAAATGGGAGGTGATCATCGTTTTTCCGCTGTTCATTTGGCCTATATTAGTCACGCGTTTCACGACTTGTTACACTGACGGACTGAGCATTTGGTTTGTTGCTTTGTTGTTGTTGTTTTGGGGTTTTTGTTTGGTCTTGGTTGTTTGGTTTTGGGGTTTGTTTGTTTGTTTTTTCCCTGTCATACTGCAAAGCATCAGAGATTGATCCCAGATACAGAAAGAGCCTCCGTGCCACTCATGGGGCAAGAGCCTGCGGGGACCCCATTGCTGAGTTACCGACAATCTCTCACACACAAAGATAACACCTGCAAAGACCAGAAAGGAATTTTTCCTCAATGCAAAGCAGCAGGGAGAGTTTGCGTGTTAGATATTTTCTTTTCTCTCTGTAACACCGAGGACAGTCCACATCCCACCTGGGAACGTCACCTAACAGACGCTGGGCTGCTGCGAGGACTGCTGATGCCACTGGTGATGATGCCGCTGATCTCTCCTGCTCTCAGGCACGTCTACCTCAGCAGCTTACAGCTGTAGACCTCAGTCTTTCACTTCTTTGCTCTTATTTTTTTCCAGGGCAGCTGGTAGGAGTCGCGTGACCTGTGAGACGTGAGGGGAAAGTGGGCAGGATTTCTGCGGAGCTTGCTGGACCAAACACCTACAACTGAGCTGTCTGCAACGGCCGTGAAGGTCCTTGCTAGTCCCAACGTTATTTTACCTTTCCTGCCCAGATTTGGGCTTTTTGTGTGCACCACCACTGCTAATGAAAATACCAGTTGTTATACCTTAGCTTACGACCTCTGCACTCCAAGTACACGCAGAAATGACGAAGCAATGGAAAGAGGACGTTTAAGTATATTCACATAATCTGCACAAGACAAAAAAAAAAGTTTTCAAAGGCTGGAAAAAAATCTGCAAGATGAATTGTCCTCTGGCTATACCGAGAAGCAGGTGAAAATACAGATGTCCCAACTGTGACCAGCAGGCACATAATGAAGGGAACACTACACAACAACACGCGCTTAATTTATTCAGGTGGCAACATTAACAAAAATAAGCTCAGGGAACGAATGCAGCACAAGCAGAACAACTTAAAAATGAAGAAAAAGCCAGTCAAGATGAATCACGTGTCTCAGTCAAATATAGGAAAGTCTGCTTGCTTTAAACTCGGTTGTAATCGGCTTCCCCTCACCTTCCAAAAATGTATTTAAAAGGGAAAGCAGTGTTTATGGCGCAAGCTAAACCACAACCATTTTATTCATCTGTTGTTTCAGTTTTTCCTTAAGGCTTATGTTTAAAGACAACCCAGAGCAGCCTACTCTCAGCAGCCTTTTAACACACACCGTGCTTAACAAGAAAGAAAAAAGAACATTACGATCAGGTTTCCTAGGAGAGGACATCACGAGAAAAGCAGAACAGCACCATTTCCTCATCCTCCCAGGCACCATCGGGCAGAGCCAGCTCTGGCCTTGCTCCGGCAGCCACCCAGATGTGATGCCACCCAGGGATGCTCAGGGGATCTCATGCACAACAAGGCTTTTAGGACAGAGAGCGTGCCTGTTTTCTCAGCTCCATCAAGTTGGTCTAATAAAGATGGTAAGCCTCCTGCCCCTGCAAACCTTGCCTCTTCCATGCAGCTCTGCTCTCACAGCAACGAGGAGGTGTTACTAATGTTTACACGGGTCTGAATCACGCAACCTAGGAAAGATGGAATAAGAGGTAAAATAATCAAAAGCTGCATCAGCAAGAGCTGTGGTTTCATCCAGCTGAAAATGTTATTTTTAGAAAACTACAATCTCTTCGGCGCTATCCTTCAAACTCACATGCCTGCTCCTCTGGCTCCAGAGCTAGCAGACAGAGCCGTCCTGCACAGGCGAGAGCACGTACCCCTCTCTCTGATCCAGTTCACTCCTCCTGCCCCCAGTGTTTCTCCCCTCCTCCAGGCCCATGGCTTCAGGCGTGCATAGCCAGCCCAAGTGATCGGCTGGACATGACCCACCCATGACCAACCGCAGCATTTGCTCTGACGTTGGGGGGGGGTCTTCCAAATTTTGCTTTTAATTGTATCCAACGTCTTAATGAGTGGGGGGGTTGCAGGGGTTTCCCCCAGTTGTGCTTCACAGGAACCCCAGATAACCAAAGCGGCATTCACAGACCATCTACCTCAAAAAGCACTGGTTTTGTTTGTTTTGTTTTGTTTTTCTTTTTTTTTCACTCCTTGAATACAGCCTGGGTTTACTCAACCAGAAAGAGCAGAAGTAGTGATGTGCACCCTTCATGCCACACACACTACATCATGCAAAGCAAATACCTTGCAACCCAGCCAAAAATGGCTTGAAATGCTGGATAATTGACTTGAAACTTTGAACTACAACCTGAGTTGGCACACCACATCTGATTTTGCTGAGGATTCCCCTCTTCTTCCACTTTGCTTCTTCTCTGCATCCCAGTTAGCCAGAACGCACCCGCGCGCTCAGGGGAGCCCTGTGCAGCAGAGGACAAGGCAAAACCAATGGGCAACTCTGCTACGGCTGCTCCGACACTGACCATAGGACAGCAATAAGGTGAATCCCACCAGGAGACTGGCACTGGCAGGGTATTTGTTTTGGATTCAGGAACAAGCTCTTGTCTGCATGAATTCCTGAAGGAACTCTTCTCCCTTTACCTTTGGGAGCTGGTACTGACCTCAGGTAACTTCCCACAGACAGAAGTTGCAGTGGGGCAAGAAAACGTGTGACACAGAGACAAGCCACGAATCCCCAGAACCAGAGCGAGCATCTCCATCCGGGCCATTACAACCTGGGCTTGGTACACAATCCCCAACCTCGAGTTTGGTTTTCTTTGGACTTGGTAAGCACAGGTTTTGCTGCCCTTAATCCTCAAATAGCATGAATGAAATCTACAGGACTCTCTGTAGACTGCAGCCTTTTTTCCAGGTAACTGCTGCCTCTGAATCTGGCACAAGGATGGACTTTCAGCAGAAGACAGACATTAGAAAGCCACTGTTTGATATCAAAGCCTTCAAAGTTTCTTAATAGCCCTTCATATTTTTCTGCAGTTTTGTAGAATTTTAGAAAAGTTTGCTAATTTAAAAATAATGTGTTTGATACCGTGCTCTCTTTTTTTAATTGCTGAGAGGACCTGTAGAACAAGTCCAAGTTTTCTTCCCTCTCAAACTGGTACAGTCCAAAGCCAATAATACGTATGTTGCTAGCTGGAAAATAAAGTGCCCTTGATTCCTAACTTTATTTTGGACAGTACACTCCAAGTTATTAAAAGCCAAATTCAGTAGTGAGAAAATATATACAGCTTCAGCTGTTTTGTGTGGGTTTAAAGTAGTATTTGCTTTATGAGTAAGAGATTCAATAATGCATATATTTACATAAAAATAGTTTTGACATTTAAGTTAACTTCTTGCCAAGCTGGTGCAAAAATGGAAATGTAAAAAGCATAAGCACAGAAATAAGCCCCTATGCTGTAAGTCTGCTATTTACAGGTAATTTTTTTTCTTGGCAATAAGACCTGAACAGTATGTTTTATAGCACCAGACCTAGCCACTCTGAGTCAATTTAGTGTTTATGGAAAGCACCAGACTGACAGTTCAAGAATTAAACTCTCCATGCCAGCGTATAGTTGAGTAGGGGTAATGGCAAGGAGAGTTTCCAGAACCTGGCCCACTGATGGGCCCCAGTTGCATTCTGCTGACACAGCAAAAGTCATGATAGCACAGGCCAGTACAAAGCAATGCAAATGTCCAATTATTTCCCAAGCCCCAGGAGGCTTCTGAAGAGGATGGCACCACCACATGCCACAGCAGAGCATGGAGTGCCCCAGATGGCTATCAAATGTCTGAAACTTTCAAACTGGAGCTGCTCAAAAGAAAAGTCCATCTTGTAGACTCTAATATTACAAAGCAGATGTAGATTTGTAGGAGGAGATAACCTGCCACTCTTGGGGCTTATAGGCAGCTTGTCAAGGCCCCTGGGACAGGATCAGTGGTGGAGAGCCGGGAGCTCAAGGAGAACTGCCTTGCAAACTGCAGGGTCCAAAGCAAACGGTGGAGAAGTCACAACTTCTGTCTTGGCTTCACAACCTCCCAGAAACACACGTGCAACCAAGCTGCCCAAGGACCAGGCAAATCTCCTGACAAAAGGCCTTCAGAGGTACCACCATAGCTTTGCCAAAAGTGAACCATCCCATGGAGCATGTAGACCTTGTTAACTCAGCCATCCTCAACACGTAACGTGCCTACGAGTGCGTTGCACTGGAGGATTCCCTAACAACTCCTCCTTCTCCAATGAATCATACTTGGTGATTTATATTCCATCTCATCCACTCTCCACCACTTTCCACCTGAACTACCCAGCTCCTTTAGCCTTCTCTTTTCTCAAAGCCAAGGAGGAAAAAGAAATCTCTTTATTGCTCAGGAGAGGTGATGCACAATACGACATCAAGTGCATTACTTAACTGCACTGTGGCAAGCCATGGGAGCCCTACTCTGCTAGATCTGGGGATGACCATGCAGCAGTCACTGAATAGTCGATGCGATGGACAGAAGAGGTTGGAAGCTGTCTTTTCTACTACAGTAACCAAGGCCGTTGTTCTTTTTTTCCCCAGAGTAATTAGTCAGCTCAGGGATGTCAAAACATAAAACTGGGCCACAAGACAAATTACAGTGTAAGTGCTGCTGCTTTGCCAATGACCTAGCAGGCTTGGCCCCGAGGTTTCTAACTTTTGAAGCCTCCTGTCCCTTGTTCAGTATTGCACTACTTCTAAAGACCTTCTAAAGAGTAAAGACAAAATGACAGGCAAACCTACCTGCATGGATCCTTCATATAAATAAACAAATAACAACAAAGCCTGGATGACCAAACCAGCGACATGTTGGTATGAGAAAGAGAAATATAAAATACATATATATATACACGTTCATTAAGCCTTTGGTCACCAATTCAGTCCCTTTTGCAAAAGTTCATGACAACTTGCTCATCAATACTTAATACTGTGGCTATCTCAGATGAACGTTCTGGCAACTAAAAAGCCGTCTTTACATTCTAGTTACCCTACAGCATCATAAATAGATGAAAATATATAAACAGAAACAATTAATCGGAGCTGAGGGTAGTCTTGATCCTTACTGCAGCCTCATATGTTACATATTTTTTCTGCCGTGATCTCACTAGCAATGCATCACTGTTTTTAACCACTGTGAGCACTGATTCTACACTCACCAGCTGTGTTTGTTTACAGGGCTAGGAATTAGCACAGGACAAATGGACTTCGTCCAACTGAAATTTTTTTTTGGCATTTTCCACTACACTTTACAATATATTGGTCCTCATAGTCCAATCATGTATTTGCCACTGACGCTGGCCAAGGAGAGTGCATAAGCAAAGATGGTGCTCGCTAATACTGCACCGGGATACTTTTTATTGCTCCAAAACACGGGCTCCCTAATTCTAAGCATGGTTCAGGCGCTTATAGCCGGGAAAGTCCACTACTGTATTATCCTTTTTTCACTAGGAACGTAAGAAATGTCATCGTAGTCCATCCTGCACTTTGCACTCTGCCAGTTCAGTAAGAACGATGAAATGCAATGATATTTCATAAAGGGACATGCCAGCGCCCTTCATGCTTGTAACTGAGGTCCCAAAGACAATTCCAAAAGACTGTAAACCAAAATCAGGCAAGTCAGTCCTAAAATATTTTTGTATTTCAATATCCATATGCTTTTTCAGAGGCAGTTATTTAAAAACAAACAAAAGAGCAGCCCTACGCCCCTACGTACTTTTCATCTCCTGGACAGTTTCCTTAGCACAGAGTTGGGGGTGCTTTGGTTTCCCTCATCCCATTTTAGGATAAACAATTACAGAGCAGTTACTGATTTCACCAGGACATAGCAGGGAGCAATCCTGCCCTAGTTCTCACACACCTGGAGATAAATAAATTTTAAATGTTTGCCCTAATTATTTAGAATACTTTTGTAAGCAACCCCTATTTATGCTAGAATTTATAAAAGAGAGAAACACAGCATGCGTTAAGTTGTAGTTTACAGACTGTTTACGTCTTCCATGCTGCTAAAAATACTCCAGTTCCATCTTATAAACTGTATTATACAGAAACTACCAAACAGCCTCCCAGGCAGCTGCTGAATCCTGGTATTCAAACAATTTCTCCATAGAAATATCCACAACTATTCTGCCAATTCACCAATAAACCCTAATATCAGTCATCTCTCTGGACAGAACAAGGTTAAAAGCGCTATGAAACTCCTTGAAATATGTTTTCTTGGGGACAAAAGAGGCATTCCCAGGAACATTTGCAGGGCACCGCGTTTCCGAGGAACTGCTGCTCACTGTTTTTAACTTTGTTTCATGCAACAAAGTCCGTATTTCTCCAATAATTTTAAATAATAGCAACAATGATGTTCTGACATCACAAGACACATGAAGAACCCTGTCAAAGTAACGTACTGCACTTTCCCGTGTAATTATGTTATGTTGGAGCAGAGTGTTGGAAAACTTAGTATAATCATTAGCTGAGCGCTGAATGTTTTGATTGTCAGACAGGTTGTATATGATGCAAATATATGACTCAGAAATGATTTCACATAAACATTTTGGTAACAGTAATCTGACTCATAACCTCCAACATAGAAAATAACAAGCTGCACAAAACATCTGCACGCTCTGAGCAACCCCAGCTTGCAGCAACCTTCACAAGTCTCACAGCACAGAGAAACCCGAGGGTCCCATCCCTGAGGACCTGAAGCCAAGAAGTGCTGAAATCTACCTTCCCCGAAAGAGCCAAAGCAGGAATAAAAAAGGCTGTTGTTTCCACCAGGGATCCCTGACGAAGAGCTGTGATAGTTTATGCCATCTGATCGTCTGCCCAGTGGGCATTGCTTGGTTTAGGTTCACATTTAACAGGGAGGAATGGTTGTTAAGATGGGAGGAAAGGTTTGTTGTCATTCCACCCTGAAGCTTCACCATGTCAAGTATGACACAATGCACAATTCATCTTCTATTTATTTTCTCATTCATTAGGAGATGGACAGCTTCTTTCACGGCCCCTTTCTGAAGACAAATGTGCAGTCTTGAGTGACAAGGAGGATTTACCGTCTGTTATTTCAGAGTAGGTTTGCCATGTTTATTCTGGAAAGTGCCATGAATTAATGAACTATCTCTTCAAGCCTCAGTGAGTCGGAGCTGCCAGCTCTCTGGCTGCCAGAAGCAACAGACTGTTTTGGGACCCCATAAAATTGTTTTTACTGAGACTAGCGATAGCAAAAGTATCAGGCAACTCAATCCCAATAGCTCCTGAAACATAAAGGAGTCATTATACCGACATCAGCTGTTACACTGTATTTTTATTGGGAGTTTCTCAACAAAACTATCAGTTAACTCAGAAGAAAACCTACTATTAGCTTCCCTGCAGTATGGTCATTATCATTATCGTGGATGTTACCAAAAGTCAACCAAACCTATACTAGGCTCTCGAATAGTTTCAAGTGAAAAATGTGCTAGCCTGCAACCTCTTTCATCTTTTCTATTCAGGTCCTTGTGGACACCAGCTTACACCCACGTACAAAAGCATAAAACCAGAGTCTGCCCACACGCTCATGCTACCACCCACTGCACCCAGGTGCCTCCTGTGCTGCTCAAAGACCCAAAAAGGAAGAGCTGCTCTCTTGCAAAAGCCATCACTTAGGGCAAATAGTATATACCATATACAAATGGACATCTTGTGAATATTCGTGTTCAGGTAGCACTGACAGAGACTGGAGCTGTTATCGATGTCAAGCTGCCTGCAAGCACGACTGAGGACCGTGCCCTAACAGAGCGTCGGTGCAGATTGTACAACATGGATGAGCAGGGTTTACAAGCGGGAAGGACTAAAGCCTAAGCCACGTGAGAACGTGTGGTCTCTAGCTCACTGAAGCTGCAACCTTAAGGACGTGTTTCACCAAATAAGACCCTCCTGTTCCACGGACTCCACGAGCCATTTGCGCACCTGCCAGGACGGTAACGCGGCACGCGGTTTCACAGTTCGATTGCAGGACTGGAAGCAAGAATTTCAGGGGTCTCATCACAGCCCCCATCCACTTGTGCCTTCCAAGCCTCAGCTTAGCCATTTGGAAAATGAGTATAGTAGCAATTTATGTTCATCAGAGCACTCTGTGAGATTGCAACACTTATGAAGTGTTTTGAAGTCCCAGATAAGAGACAGAGTAGTATCCTTACATTGTCCAGTAAGTAACGAGTATTACACGTCTTGCAGAATGGAACATTTTTGGACAGGACAAGTGCTACAATCATTAAAGTGTAAAAACATGCAAGAGACAAGACACAGGCACCTCAAAGTGAAAATCTGTCTTGTAGTGTGTTAAACCTATTTTCTCTCCAGCTATCTTCCATAGCATAACAAGTTGGAACTTCCTTAAATATAAGAATTTTTTCTTTTACATCTCTCCTTTTTCTTCACTCCCTTCCCCGTCTGCCTTTTTGTCTTTATGGGTTAAAAAAAAAAAAAAAAATTGAAAGGGCAAGCCAAGAGATTCACAATCACCAAAGCCTGCAGAACATACAGTGAATTTTGGCAGGACATGCATGTTTATCCTTTTCATATGCTGTTTAAATTATTTTTATAAACAAGTCATTATCTTGCATAGCCACTGCTTGATCCCTTTCATGTCAAAGACGTTTGATGTTACAATAATTAAGCAAAAGGGTCTGCATGCTTGAAATCCACTCTCAGGATGATGGTTTGTGGGCAAGAGACTGCTGCTTTTCTAAAACGAAGGATTTCTTCTCCAAGCTTTGTTTAAGTCAAGCACCTGGAGTCTGTACTTGTGGATCAAACCTTTGTGTAGATATTCAAATACCAATTACATACCAGGCTTAAATTTTAGAACTATGCTCCTACTATTTTGCACCAAAACCACGCACACTCCAGACATACACTGCAATGAGAAAAGTGTATTTAATAACCAGAACCACTACCAAATCGATCTCATCAGTTCATCATAAAGCTCATACGTACAAATAAGTGCACGTTTTCTCTCACTCGTGTGCAACTGGGATTCAGGAATTTCTGCTACTTTTGATATTTTAAAAGCCCAGCTTTGTATCTCTGCTCAGCATCTCTTGCTGACCACTAGAGAGATGCCCACGACAGTTTTGGTCCCTAATGCTCCACAGGCCAGCAAGGACTGGGTGCACAATGGTGCCTGCTTGCAGCTCGTCTGCAGAATGAGACCCTGTGTCTGACTTTGATAAGGCAAGAAAGGTCGGGAAAAGGCTCACAGAGAAGCCTCTCACCGCCTGCATGCAAATGCGTTGAGGAACCGGGATTAGCATCATGACGAAAACACAGGTACATTAAAAGCTTATAATGCCTCTTTTTGCACCAAGAAGTGTGTTTGTCATGGCTGAGCTGGACCACGCCACCAGTGTGGGCATGAGAAGAGAATGGGAAGCCCACATTAAGCAACAGGGAAAGCACTTCCTCCTTTTTTTCCTGCAGAGCATCTGGCCATTGAAGGCTGACGCTTCGTCCTCCGCTCATCTGGATCCGTCCAGAGGCAGCTTGCCCCCCTGCAACATGCAACTCTGCTGAGCTTAAGAGGAATTAAAAATTCCCCCAATACAGATCTTTATTCCAGATACTTTTAATAAGGTTTGAAAAATACAGAAGTTAGGCTGTTCATGTCCAAGCAGCTTTTATTATGGAGTTTACCAAGCCAGAGGCAGACAAGTCTTTTGCATCTTGTAATTACTTGTTGCAGTTCAACATTTTTTCCAACTTATTTGGACAATTTTATTCCTTGTACGAGGACTGGGATTGACTGCTTAACAGTTTCACTCTCCCAAATTTCTCTCTCAAATGGTCTGGAAAGCCCAGGAGACACGAGGATGCAAGAAGGCACCTCTGTTTCACACCGACACTGCAGACCCTTTCCTCCTCCAACACCTCTTGGCTTACGGGTGTGACTACCGCAACCTGCCCACAAGCTCTAATCTGTTCTCATTTTTTACGCGCTCCTTGTTGCCTGGTGTGGAGCTACATGCCTGTGCTTCAATAGACATTATGTCACCCCTTAGCCCTTGTACAAACAGAGTGTCTAATACCTCGACCGTATGTGCCACGCGAATGCAATGCAGTAAGTGACAAGATAAGAACAGTGCCTCTGCGCGTGCATGAAGTAGCAAACCTCACCATGGACGTTTGTGTGCACGTTTTAAGCGCAGCACTTTTACAGCCTGCGCTTGATAAAAGAAACTGTAGCTCTCCATTTGCCACCAGTAAAATTTTGGGTTGATTAAATGCATCTTATTTACAAGGGGGCTTCAAATAGCTGATTCGTACAGTTTTCACATTGCAGACAACCATTAAAATACACAGAATAACACATCTTTCAAATAGTGTTTGAAAAACACTTACTCATTTATTATCGGGAAATTTGACTTCTTCGGAACAAGTGTTAACACTGTCTTGATTAATTTGTAAAGCTATTCAAGCCATGAAGTACATCTGCACGCTGAGTATATTTCAAATACTGTGCTTCTGTTTTCATTTTCAAAATGTTTTTATTTATGCACTAATATTTGACCTATGAATATTCCAAGTTTATATGGAGCCAGCTGTTCTAAATTCTGGTTATACTGAGTGTTCATGCAAAACATCAGGTGATATCATTGGATATTTTTAAGGGGAAAGTTCATAGGAAAGCAGTTATGTATTCTTGTGATTAACATCACATTGGATCAAAACAGTCATGTCTAGCTCTCTGAAAATACAGCTACTGTTTTAGTTAGCAGAACACTTCGGCTCTGTCTACATTATATTTTTTTTGCCAAAAATTCCCACTGATTCAATTCTGTCATTGTGCTATGATGAACACTGCAACGTAAAATAAAAAGAGCTTCAGGCAGTGCTGTCAAAACCTTTATGTCCTTAACAAAAAATATCTCCTGCCATCACTAAAAAAAAAAAAAAAACCCACCCAAAAAAAACCCTACCAAAAAAATCCCAACATGAAGCAAACAAAAAAAACAACCACCCCAAAAATCCACCCAGCTCTACAGGCTGTTTCTTAGCCTGGGAGCCTAAGTAATTGAAAGTTCAGAAAATACCAGCCCCAATCCATAACAGGTTTTAAGAATTAAAGTCCAGTACGATGCATTAAACACCCCTGCAATCCCACAGGGGTTCAGTTCCTTTAATCAAGCTCTTTTTGCCTACAGCAGCCCCGCGGCAGCTGCAGCCTCATACCGTCCCCAAAGGCAGCACCTTGGGAACCCACCCCGGGTGCAAAGCGTGAGGCCGCAGGGCTCCCCGGGGAGCAGGCGCCTCTTTGGGGTGCCAGCACTGGCCACCCCCGCCGCAAGCGCTGCAGCCACGCAGGAGGCACCGCTCCCCCTCCTCTGCCAGCCACGACTGGAAAAAAGGTGGTAAGAAACAACCCACTGACCGGTTCTCATGCACATCCCCTCACCCTTGGCATATCACAGATGGAGAATCCCAGTCCCAAACTGGTTTGGGCTGGAAAGCACCTTCAAAAATCACCTAGTCTAACATGTGTCCTAGGCCAGGACATCTTTCACTAGATCAGGTTGATCAAAGCACCATCCAACCTGACTTTGAGCACTTCCAATGATGGGGCATCCACAGCTCCTCTGGGCAACTTGTTCCAGTGTCTTACCATCCTCAGTGTAAAAAATTTCTTCCTTAGATCCATTCTAAATCTACCCTCTTTCAGTTTAAAACCACTGCCCCATCGAACACGGAACCAAGGTGTGACCCAGCACCACCCTCCAAGAATCAGGGGCCCAGAGGAAGACTTTCTGGTCCTTAACCTCGGTCTCCCAGGCTCTGGAGTCTGATGCCTGCTAAAATAAATGGGAACCTCCCAGCCACAAGCCCCTTTTTTCCATTTTGCTGGGATACAGCAGAAACATACGATGGGACTGTTTATGTCCCGAGTAACTCCTACCTTCTTCTAACCCTCCACAAATTAGCAATGATGCAAGATGACTTAAAAAGAATCATGCCTCTGCAGCATGGAAAGTCTAAACACCACCTTCCTTCCTCCTAAATCACAAATACCACTTAGAAGTTTATATTTAAAACTACAAGAGAGAGCATCACCACCATGATGTGCCAGGCTAGACCAGGCAAGAACCTGCAGCTCCTCAGGAGAGGCACAAGACTGCAGCAAGAAGTCCCTGCCAGAGCTCAGCACAAGACATACGCTGCCCAAGGGATTTTCTGATGAGCCATGTTCAGCTGGACGAAAACTACCAGAAGAAAACCTATTTATAAGAGGCAGTTTGTTTTCAACTTTGTTTAAGGAGAAGAAATAGGAAGTGCTGCTTTTATATTTACAAAACAAAAAACCAAACAACCCAAAACCAAACAAGCAAAGAAAAAAAAAAAATAAAACATACAACACCAAAAAAAACCCCAAACCAAACAAACACACACAAACAAAAAACCAAAATCAAACATAAAACCAACCCACACTGGAGTTTATATTTCAAAATGCACCTTTTTAGTTATTTGAACATATAAAATTTAACTCGCATCAGTCAAGACTGCTTTGGCAATACTACGTTTTTCCAATTACAATCACTTGTTGCTGTTGTTGTTAGACAGACTTCCACATTTTACCCAAGTTGAAGACAGTATAAGTTTTCAAGCTCTGGAAAGCTTTCTCAAGACAGAGAACAGTCCTGCTAATGCCACACGGTCTGGTTGCAGCAGCTTAGTCCAGATGACACTTAGACCTGGATAAACTGCCTACACAAACATGACCCTCCACTCATTTCAACAGTGCAGATTTTGAACAGCAGCTTCTCCGGGAGCCACGCATCTTCTGGGGCTCCTGGCCAACAGCAGGAGGATGGCTGTAGTCCCTCAAATTCAGAGTCCGGAGGAGCTGAGAACTTCTAAAACCACCACCAGGCAGAGAGTAATCGAAGGACCGCGGCAAACTCTTAATCAGTCAGCTGCGCGCTAGCAGGCAGCTCGCAAGCAATGACCACTTCAAGGAGATGACATAAACAAGGACCTTCAGCTGCGTCAGTTAAACAGCAAATGCAAGGCTCCGACACTTGGGACTGTCTTGGCATCGAAGCCCAGTATACAAGGCTTGGCAGAAGTCAGTAAACTCATTCCCATCATCAGCTTCATGATTTTTAATACTGGCCTGCTCTGGACACACGTGGAGGACGCTGCTTGCATGCTGAGCGTGCGAGGCTGTACACAGCCAGCTGGCAGCCCAGCCAGATCCACAGCATCACACACTCCAGTTATTCCCTGTGAGCAGATGTCTTGACCTTTACAACGTGTGGCCGAGTGTATAAACAGATGGGATGACAGTATGAATGGTACAGTCCTGTCAATATAATCACGCAACGTCCCTGATACATCTCGGTTGCCTAATTTCATATCCCCTGACAGCAAGCATGGCATCGGGAAAAAGACAGGTGTGCTGATCACATCCTTCAGATGAAAAAAATTCACCTGCTTTAGAAATGCACGTGAGGATGCTGGAGCGCCGCTTCCCTCCTGTGAAAGGCATATTGCTTGCGCCTAAGCGCTTGCCACGGATTTCTGCAAGATCATTCCTAGAATGAAATCTGGTAGGTGACAGCTGCCAAAAAGATGAAAAGCCTGTTTGGAAGATATCACATCCATAGTTTGCTGCTTTACAGGCAAGGGGAAAGAGAGGTTTTGCACAGCAAGCCCTACACCGACCTCGGAGCGGCTCCCTCGCGCTGAAAGAGAGCACCTTTGTCCCAGCAGATTCTTGAAGTCTTGCAGGGAAGGCAGGGATTGCCTGGGGTTTGGGGATTTGAAGATAAAAGAGGCTTTTCACCGTGGTCCCAACTCAAATCACGTGGAAAAGCTTCAGGGCTGCCTGCAGGACTTCCTGGCAAACAGCTGGGTTTCCCCTCCACCTTTTGCCTGAAGTCTTCCCGAGAGCCCTGCGCGTCTTGTGATAAGGGGGGAACTCTCTCTCCAGAAGTACAGAGAAGATACAGTGAATCCACGCTGTTAGTCTGCTACAAAGGGGCCAGATACTGCGGATAACCAGGCCCCACACCCCAAAAGCACGCTTTTTACCGTCCTTATTGCTGTACTGTTTGATGGGGGTCAGACTTTCCTACACAGCTACCCAGCGGTCTACAGCCCCAGATTTGAGTCATAGCAGAAACCCATGAAGACTGCCATGGGATTACCTGGTTTTTCTTGTGGGAAGCACATGGCTTTTTCCCCCCTCTTGGTGTGGACACCAGGATAAAAAGGCACAGGTGAGGACCAGAAAAGCTTCTTCCCTGTTTTGTCACAGGATTGCTCCACAGCACCTTTCATTATACAGGGAATAATTCTGCCCACAGTTAAAGTAGCAAAGTTTTCGAGAGTCTTGTTTCTGCTGCCACACGCTACTCTCTGAAGACATCAGCCAGTGAAACTGGGGCTGGAGAGCAGCTCCCCTTCACATCATCACTGATGAGCCAGAGGAGACCAGGGAGGCTTTCGATCCGCCACAGCCCCCCAGCCTTAGTCTGCAGTTTGGTTTGAGCTGTGACCCCTCTCTCCTCCTCTCCCTGGGCTGAGGGAGAAGGGGGTTGTTGTGAGGAACTCAGTACGTCTCTCACCCAAACAGGCTTGGCAGCAAAACATAGGGATGCTTGCCTGAGTCCAGCTGTCAATCCAGCATCACTGCCTCAAAGAGGGATCTCCATACCAACCCTGGGTTATTTTGTGAGGAGAAAGAAGAGATAACCCCATCTGATGCCATGAGGAAGGTACATTAGTCAAACAGGAAACGTTAATAGATGTTATTTTCCCCAACAGTGCTGTGTCAAGACATGCTAGTGCTGCGTTTATATCAAGGATGCTCCTACAAGAAGGGCTGAACAGTTCCACAACGTCCCCTCCAGCACCACAACCCTGCTGTACACCCGGTCCCCCAGCACAGAAGTTCAATACCCTGCTTGGCCTGATAAATCTCAAACAGATCTAAATGCAGGTGCACTAGATAATCCAGACTTGCTACATGGGAAATGGAAAGAAACAGGCACTTTTCAGGTGCCTCATCCTAGTGAAAACACCCAAAATAGACAATTTTAGGATCATCTTCCCCAAATAGGGACCAGGTTTACTGATGATAGCCAATATTTTCTGTCAAATTCTTTTTGCTATCTAACCTGACAACAAAATTTATTATGTATATTATCTGAACTGGTCTACATCATGTGTGCTTCTACTTGTGACGGTAACAAACACTTTTTTCTGTTCCCTGATACTGCTCTCCAAGTGCTTTATAAAGCAAAGTGCTAAGCATCTCCTAGAAACCCTGGACACTTGAAGTTCCCCTATAGTCAGCCCCTCTGGGAGTTATCACCCCACACCTTGCAATTCTATACTACAGTGCAGACATCACTAGGTAGGCAAGAAAAATCCCAGACTCTGCACTCTAAAGGACTGATGTTTCTTATTCTCCCTGTAAGACAGCAACTCCCTCCCTCTGGAGAGCCTCCACACCTCTGGGCCCCCCATTTTTCACTTTTTTTTTTTTTTTTTAAGAAAGAAACTATCTTCTCAGACACCACCTTTGAGCCTGGGACAAGCCTGCACTGCCTGAATAATCAGAGACCTCACCGAAAGTCCCTCAGCTTTGCAAGACCTCGACAAGGAGGACTTGCACCCTGAGCACATATGGAAACAGACCCTTCCCCAGACAGGAAACACATCTGCCGTATCCCCAGACTGAAGGAGCATGTATGTTGGTCAGGAAGGGCTGGAGCACTGCACATTTAAAAATCAGCAGCAGCTACAAGCTACTGGCTCTTTTGGGGCTACGGGGCTAGAAAAATTAAATGCACTTTTAAAAGAACATCAACACCTGCAAACTTTCACAAGGAAGCGGGACCTCCCCACACAGCTGACCTAGACGATGGCTTTCCAGCATAAGGAGATGCAGCATCAGACATTTGCCTGGTTCTGGGCTGCAGCAGGAGCACTATCAGCACCCGAAGGCAGGTCAGCCCGGCCACCCACACATCCGCACGCGTCTTCAGGGCAACCCGTGCCAGGTATACCCCTGTAACACCGTACACTCCTCACCCCGAGAGAGCAGCAAGGGCCCCTCACATCTCTCTGGTAGCTGCCCCTTCAGCAACAGAAAGAGAAGTCTTTAAGGTTGAACACAGGCAACGCTCTCCAGAGGCGGATTTTAACCAAGCAGAAGTTATTATAGGGCTGATCACATGAGGAAAACCCAAATAAAGTAATAAGTCTGCTTATAAGGAGACTCCAGCTGTGGGTTTTCAGGGTTGCTTGGCATACGCTGCATTGGAACAGTCAGTGTCCTTGAGGTCAGGAAGTCTTTCTTTGCTGCTGCGATCCCACCATCTTTTGTTGCATTTTCTAGACTACATCTGATAAGCCCCTTTGAAAGATCGCAGGCTGGCTTTCTCCCATCCCACCTTTGCTTTCTATATTGCAATATAACCTTGTGCTTCCTCTAGTTTTCTGGCACACATTATTGTTTAGGGGAAAAGATGTGTGAAAGCCCCCCAAAAATCCCTGCCATGTCAGAGGAGCTACAGAAAACAGCCAAACAGCTGTTTGGCCTTAGCCCATCGATTTGCCAACCCTCTGGTAACAAACAATCACGTTAAATGACATTATGGTTTATGACTTGGAACTTGGAAGTCGATGAGAAATTTCTGCAGTTGATTCATACTTCCTGAGACTCATAACTAGCATTTCAGTCGTGCTATTTTACTACATTACATGAATAATTTTCTTTGTTGTTACATAAGCGTCTAGATCCAAATTATCAGAACTGATTTGAATCACTCGATTTTTTTTTGTTTTTTTTTTTATTTTCAAAAGAAACACATAGTTTCAGGTCTACTGTTTAATACTGCTTTCCCAGTGCTTTATAAAGCAGGGGGCTAAATATCTTCTAAACCACCACATGCTTACGTTTCTCCCCCAAATCAGCTCCTCTGGGAACCGCCCAACCCCTTGCAAACACCTTACTCCGCATCCTTTAACTAAAATGTGCTACAGGGATTGCCCCCAGAAAAGTTACAGCCAGCACCCCGCTTCTTAAATTCCCATCTCCAAGCACAGGTCCTGAAAGCCCCCAAGGCAAACAGAGACAGCGGCAGCAGCTCTGCCTACCCAAAGGACAGGGAGGTTTGGGGAGGCTGGGAGGGGAGAGACGCAGCAAAAGGGGTCACGGAGGCAGCTGCCCTTTGGACTCAAAACCCGTACAGTATTCCCGCGTCTCAGGGGCTGAGCTAGACACAGACCATGCTGGCTTCACTGACAGGCGGTTTCAGGATGTCAATCAAAAGCATCAGAGCCCTGAGATGGCAGCACCACCTCAACACCCCTGAGCTAATTTTAAATGAGAAGGCTGAGACCCCGACAGCTATACGCGCGGCACAGGGAGCCCACGGGGCTCGGCACTGCTCTACGTGCTGGATACACCCTGTGCAGCTCAGCTGTGCCTGCAGGAGTTGCAGTCACCTCAATTTCAGCATAGTCAAATCCTTCAACAAACATTCGCAGCACCAAGTGGGTACTTCTGACCCACTGCGGGTCTTTAATTAGGTACAAAAATCACCCAGCCCTGGGGACTTGAGCTAAACTTCTAAACACGTACGGCATGGTACGAAGCTGTCGGGCACATCTACCAGTGCTGGGAGCTCAGACAAGTTTCCCGCTGCAGTGACATATTGCTGCTCTAGACGAGGAAACAGGCAACAATTTGTATTCTATTTTTTTTTTTTTTTTAAACAATACAAGCTGTTCACAGGTGTCTTCATTCGGGCACCCAGCTTGGGAAGCACTAATGAAAAGACACAGTTTTCAGCTGACTGGCTAAGACGCTTGAGCTTCATAGGAATTCCCAAAAAAAAAAAAAAAAAAAAAAGGAACTGCAATTTGCCAACTGAAATATTTTCGTTCTCCACATTAGGCTGAATCTAATTACACTGTTTCCTTATAATCGCAGGCTAGTATTCAGGACTCCTTCAAGTAAAAAGCTTAATGGCTTTCCTACTGAAATGCCCACCTCGGAGCCCTTCCCATCAGTAACACGCTGACAGCATGATTTGTTTGAAAAGCAAGCCGACGTCTAACAAAACTTATTTCAAGATTTCCACGTGATACGGACTTTTATCACATTCCCGGGCTCAATCACCAGAATATCACGCACAGAGTCACATATTCATCATCACACGGCTCAGATCCCCGCAAAAAGGCAAAAAGGAGACGGGGACAGCACGGAGTAGCGTGGGGCACCCTCCGCTCCAGCCCCGGAGGGGTCTGTGCCCCGCTGGACCTTGCACGGAGCCAACGCAACTCCCGGGGCGGCCCCAGCTGCGCTGCCCGGGACCCAGA
>JMFS01082242.1:0-20676 GCA_000699545.1 Podiceps cristatus
ACCATTTGGGGTTAAACCATGACAGTGCTGTATGGTAAAACACACACTGAACTCGGCAAGACTAACAAATGAACAAAATATCAAGTCAGGTGTCTACAAAGGGTGGAAGAGTACAGCACATTTGATCACTAATCAGAATGAACTGCAGAAAATCTCTCTCTAGATTTCATGCTTAGTTCTAATTTTTTGAGGATATTAAATATGTAAATATATTCACACACACAAAATTCATTTTTCTTGGATCTGAGTCAAAAACTCCCCGTACACAGACTACCTGTGATTTATGAAATGAAGAAAGGAAGCCTCTTCTAATCCAAGCTCAAATCTAGTCGTAGGTCAGCAATGGTTGCATAATTTTGTTTTTCTTGCTAGACATTATAACACTAGGTGATTTTTATGTATAAATCATCACCCTCATCAACAATATCAAATAATTCATTTTTCTTAATGGACCAGATTCCTTTTGGAGAAGATTATGCTGAACAATGTATGACCAGAGAATAGTTTCACTGAACTCAGTAGGAGCACTTGAAAATGGAAGCATCGTGCAGAGCAAGAAAAAACACGAGAGTCTGGTGTGAACAAGGGACCAGGTGAACAGGTGTGAAGGAGTGAAGCTTATCTAAACCAGCACTGTCTTCCAGAAACTACACATCTGGCCTGATAATGAGCCAGTTTGGGCAGCCACCTAGTTCTGGTTTTACAGGTTTAGTCTTCTGCCAGTGTAGCTCCTTGGGCTTTTTCACTGCGGTGCTGGATGAGTGCGGGTGCAGATGGAGGGAAGGAGGACGCAACCACGTTAGTACCGACCATTAGGCCAAGACTGACACAGCCCCGAGTCCTTGACAGAAGAGAATGACGGAGCTGACTGCTGATACTACAAGTGGAGGAAGGAAGTTCTTTCATACAGTGCCTAGAACTGCAGTGGTCAGTAAGGGGAAATCTGTTCCACTGGTAGGGGGGAAGGCTGAACTCATCTGCTTTTTTTACTGAAGTTCAACAAACTGTTAGTATCAAGGGAGCTAAGCGAATTTGCTGATACATAGGCACTGTCTTTGTTTAAATTGCTTTTATTTTATCTTTTTAGTTCAACTACTTCTATAGTTTGTAAGACTAAGTGAAAATAAAAATGTACTTGAGATTTTAAAGTAATACACACAAAAACCCCTGTAAACTGTATAGGGTCCCATGAAAGTTTTGATTAAAGGCAAATCCTTCACAATTCAGAGAGCACATACTCATCAGTGGTTGAAGAGGAAAACCCTCCAGGGAGCAGCAGGAACTAGACAATTCTGATAAGGTTTCTATGACTTTCCAGGAAATAGTATTTTGCTCTTTTATATTTCTTCAATGAGAAGTCAAGCATTGCAGTCCCAAACCTTTAAATCAAATGATTTGCTGAGAATCAGGCATTCAACTTTCACTTTTACTATAAAATATTGACTCTTCACATTCATTCATTTCTACCCAATAATTGATTCCCCCTCCCCCTCCCCTCAGTTACAGGCCTATACCAGTATTCTGGAAGGGTGACTTAGTCGATTAAGATTTAGTTAAGAAAAAAAAAAAAGAGATCCTCAGCATTTTCAAGTTTTAATCTTGTCTACACCACATCAGCATCTATGTAATTATTTTCTTAATGAGATGCTTTTATTTTTTCCCATATCATCACTATTAATTCCAAATTTACCACATGCAAGAGCCATCCATAGTTTACAAAAAGGCTTCTGCTTTAATCACAAAGTTGGCATTACTCTGTTAACTTACGTTAACTTTTGCTTCACGACCTTCTCAGCAGAAGCCTGTCTGTAAATACAGCTCAATCCAGCCGAGATGGCACAACAGAGATTTCATTTCCTTTTCCGGTAAAGCGAATACCAGCTTACATGGTCAGCCCAAATGTCATCCACTCAGAAATGCAATTTTATGGCACTGGTGGCAGGAGGTGGTGTTGCTTACACTGAGGCACTTCAGAGGATCTCGGCGGGAGGAAGGCAGTGCTCTGCCATGACAACTGGAGCTGGCTGCTCCGCGGCGTTGAGCAGCTCGCTGGCAGCGACAGAGCGCTCCTCCTCCCCGCGCTCGCACGGGACGCACATCTGGCGCTCTGCAGCTCTTCTGGATGCTTGGGCTTACCCTTAAATAATTAGCAATGGTTTCGGAAGTACAGCAACGCACAGCACTGCATACAAAAAAAAAAAGGTCGTGCGAACACGCACACAACTTGCCTAAGAGCAGCAAGATAAGGAGAGTCTTAATAATTCAGGGAATTTCAGTAAAATCTATTTGGCCAGACATCATCCACCTCTCACTCCACACACAGGCACTTATTTTCTTTTAGCTGGAATTTTCAAAGCTGTTTAGCTCAAAATGGTTGAACATTTTTCCATTAAAAAAATTGTAAGTTTTCAGCTTTTTTCATTAGGTCAGCCCTCTTCCCTTGAAGAAATGTTCAGTCTTCCACCAACCCAAAGAAAAATCAGCAGTTTCCATTAAAACCAAATCTCAGACTTTCAATTAAAACCCTTCAGTTAAAGCGACAGTTTCTGTTCTCATGCTACCATTCTGTTATCATTCATGCTCATTCTGTTATCATGCTACCATTGCAAAAAGTAGCTTACGATTTCTATTCTCATTTACAATAGAGACATAGCGAAATGCTTGGGAATTGGAACCACCTTTTCTCTCGACGAGCAGAGCCCATACAGGATCCAAGTGTTGTAACCTATGCCAAAAGACAGCATTAGCCCTGTTTGTAGCTTTTAGCCCCCGTGGCTGTCTGCTGCCTTCTCCCATATGCAATGCCTTCCCATGGCATTTGGCATCAGAGGTAACTAACCTGAAATTCAGCAAGAAGTACTGGCACCAGAACAAGGTACATAACCTTTTCTAGCTAATTTGTAATTAAATTAATTACCCAATTTAAAAAAAAAAAATCTAATTTTGCTTACAGATTTGTAGGAATGAATCAATCCTTGTTGGTAGAAGGTTGAATTATTCATTTCAATTTTCACCAGACTTTCTGTCCACATTTTAGAAAGGAATCCATATTGTCATTTTAATAATGGAGAGGGAATACCTTTCTTAGATAGAGGTATTTAGCATTACTGTCCTGTCTGGTGCTTTAGAAGGTACCCACATAGCAAACGAAGGCTGGATTCTCTTGAATAAGTAGGATAGAGAAGTAACATCCTCCAAGTTGTTACAAAAAGCAGGGAAATACAGGGGAGTGAAAATTTCCTGTTTTCTATTCACCAGAGTTAGGAGGAATCTACTATGGTGTTTGGGAATGCAAAACAAACAAATGTGCATCTTTTAGGATGGAGAGAAAAGCTTAAAAAACAAGCTACCAAAAAAAAAAAATCCAAAGAGTGAACCATTTCCCTCCCCATAGGTGTTAGAAACATAGAATCATTAAGGCTGGAGGGACCTTTAAGGTCATCAAGTCCAACAGTCAACCAAACACCACCACCATGCCTACTAGACGTAGTATTAGCTAGAATTCTAAAGGAAATTCAAAAAGTTTATTAAACTCAGGGCTATACGTCAAACCAAAGTCACTGAAATATCAAGTGAACAAGATGTGTTTACTGTACCTGAGATAAACAGTGCGTAATAATGTGGTTTTTTTTAAGGATAGTTAGAATCATAGACTCATACACCACCTCGAGTTGGAAGGGACCCGTAAGGATCATCAAGCCTATGAAGATAACCACAAAATCCAATACATTCATAGAGAGAGTCCCCAAGTTTTGCCCAGCTTTTGACTGATGTGGTTATTTCAGTGGACCGCAACCTTTACACCCTCATACTGCTTTACACAGATTTTACACACCACCGTTCCCCACTCACAGTTGGTAATACAAATATTGGAGTCATCGAAATCAGCTGAACTTCTGTGCAACTGAAGGAACTGTGGTGAGATGTTCATAGAGCCTGTTTGGAATATTGCTCCTATTCCTCCACCCCTCCAGACTTACATACGTAAGAGAACTGGACACTGGGAGACAGAATAACTCATGCTTTCTGCAGATTGCTATCAAAAGTATGAGCACTATGAGCTCTCCAGGTTTCACATTATTCTAAAGAAAACACTTGATTTTAAAGACTTCCTTGAAAGGGAAAACATTGAAAGGTACAAGACAGTCGACATATTTTGAGAAATAGGACTATTTTCAACTTCCTATTAAAAAAAATAGTTTTTCTATTAGATGAAACTAAACCTCTAGCAACAAGAGTAAGAACTATTCATTTGTGGTAGATGTGGACTTCATTTACCAAGTACTTAAGCACACGACAAGCTTTAAAAGTGAATAGGCTCATTTATTTCAGCTTTACCCATCCACTCAGAATAATAGATAATAAAATATTAAAACTTGAAACAGGTTTGAACATCTTGTTGAATTGGAGCATGAATAATGAAGTTGTGAAATAATTCAGACCTACCTGAAACAAAACAGAGATTCAAGGGAAAGAAATAGCTTTTCCCTCTTTCATTAAGCCATATTTCAAATAATTTTTGTCTCTTCCAAAGCTTTTTCATCATTCTGTGCTCAGCTATGCAAATGAATGGATGAACAAAGGCCAAGGAATAATTTTCTTATTGAAATATAAATTAAATACATTCTTCTGACTGGGAAGATCAAGTGTATCCTGCTCCAAAACCAAAGTTTACATACTATAGAAAAATACATTCCTCACCTCAACACTAAAAAAAGAAAAAAGAAAGGGGGGTGGTGGGGGGAAAAGGCATATACAGTGGAATACAGAAACTATGACAAGATACACTGCACTTCAAAATCCCATTTCCACAGAAATGGGGGGATATTCTAACAGATCTTTTTCTTTAAAAGATGCCAATGAATTTAAAAGCTACCTATTTGCCAGACCTGCACATTATTCTTGATCACATCGCTGTGCTAGTCATTTCAGATAGCATATGGGATTAATAATAATAGGTTAGAACAAGATCACCTATCATAATCTATTTCCTAGATTAGGATGCAAACCAGAGCACAAGTGTCACAGCAAAGATGAGTGCAACATCTGTATTTATTCATGCAATTCTCCTCCCTTCCCCCATAACCACATCACTGAATCTGACACTGCAGTATTAGGTCACTTTTTCAGCTTAGAGACAAAATGCTCATTTTAATAACTGCTTCACATTCCCCACACTTTTTTTTTTTTTTAAGTATAGATGTATCTTTACATTAAAAATCTTAGCAAGATCAGGTCCTTTATCCTTTTATCTTTAAAAAATAATTTTATAATGGGAAAATGCTCATTAATTTTGTCCTGTTTCATCAGTTTTTCCAAAAATTAAGTCTTATTCTTTAGCTAACTTATGCTCTATCTATCTGTGCTCCATCCATCAAGGGTGTTTCTGAAATTATAAGTAAAAACAGTTGATATTCATTTCACTGTCAGAATAAGAGCCTGTCTTACCCAGTACAAACGGCTAAAAGCACCTACTTGAAATATACAGGTCATCATCTAGGTCTGTTCCTATCAGGAACAGATGGAGGTAAGGTGATTAAATTTCTTATTTTGATGGAAAGAACAAACACTTTCCTAGACAACCATAACACCTCAAACCACTTAAAAATAATGAGTATTAAAATGCGATTTTCTCTACAGAAGAGTTTAAATAAGGACATCTCAAACTTTTTTTTTCCTACTTACATTATCAAATTATTTGTCTTTCATTCTCCTGTATGATAGATAGATGATCTATAAATAGATTTGTAACAAATTACTCATCTCACCAAGATGAATTAGCAAATTGCGATTCCTAAAATATCTTCCTGTTTCATCCTCAGTAATTGTGAAATGAGCCATATAAATTTTCAAAATTTCATCAGTTTGTAAAGTACAGTAAAGGATTAAACACTTTTCTGATGTATTATGCATGCCATATCCTTTCACTAGAGGATACTAACACCCCAAACAGAACTTCACGTTGCACCGCACGCACTGGACATGCCATCAGGCCTTTGGCTGCTCGAGGTGATGCTGGCAAGGTTTCCAAGGAGGAGATGTACTGCCTGTAGCCATCGCCCTTCACTTTAGGCCCCGGCTTGGAGCGAGAGGGGGAATACTGCGCTAGGACATGACAGCAGGAGCCACGACAATCCTGTAACCGTTACCGTGTACTTCTCCTAAACACCCCACCACAGGCTCAGCCATACCAGCTCATCAGTGGATACCTCAGAAAAGTCCCAACTCTCCAGTCCCAAGCACTAATGAACAAAGAACCCAATTAAAAAATCCTTCATGACTCTGATCATTAATCAAATGTACCCCCAACAAACCTTGAAGGCAGAGCAGCCATCTTAAGAGGGTAAGACTGTCTACCAGCAGATGGAAATGTCTGCTCCTCTGCCCCTACTTTAGAAGGGATACCATGACAGAGAGGGTAACTGGCGCACAAAAATTCCAAATTCCACCCAAACCCAACTTCTCAATTTTTACTGTGGTTCTTCAACATTTGTTTCAGCATTTACATTCTGAGGAAACATTTGTGATTTTTCCTTATTCTGCTGCAAAGGAGGCGATTACAAAGTCTCTGCAAGCTTTCCTCGTGCTTAGTAAGTTTATTTTCATATCCAGTTTTTAAGATTCATTGTAGCCAATGTTAAAATTCTAAAAGGCATTCAACTTGTCAGTGCCTATAAATAATGGCAGATTCACGTTAAAGGATATTTACATATCAATTACTTAGGACTCAATACTACACATGCTCTTGAAAAATACATTGCTCTGTTATAAATCAAGACAATTTAATCACGCATTTTAAATGCATAATTGTCCTCCCATTTTCATAAATATTGGCAATATGCTATCAGTCTCTAAAATGCTTCAATGAAATGGATGAATGCCTTTTCAATACTTTAAGTGCTCTAAAAGATGACTAGTCATTTCACATTAATTCCTGCAAAACTGCAAAGACACATTAGAAAAAATCCTTGTTAAAGCTCCATTAGTCTATGTTTTCTCACCAATGCAGCGCTCATAAAAATGTGGGAAAAGTCCTAAATTACTTCTATAAACTCAAATCCTACAGCATCTATAAAAGAACTATAAGCTGCTCCAATACCCTTGGTTAAAGGCAAAGTATTTGTACAATTTTCCAAGGAAGAAAATACAATATGCCTTTGTCAACTTTTCCCAGCTTTACAAGGTGCTTCTGTGCTCTAATAGGCCTTTTCTACCTCTACAAACTGTCATCCTATGATGGTAATCTCGGACTTGGACAGCCTTCGAAAGCCAAGGTATTATTGCCCATATAAAACTGCTAATGACAGCTCTAGGTTTAGGGCTGTTCTCTGAAAGAGGAAAAGAATCTTCAAGTCCATTCATTGGCCCCAAGGCAGGATCAACTCTTCCTGAAACACCCTAGATAAACTTGTGTTTAGCTAGTTCTTAAAGGCTTGTGGTGCTGCATAGCCTCTAAGGTCCTAAAATCAACTGCTGTAGGACTCAACTACCTTCTCTGCTCGACCATTTTCAGCATCCACCAAATTCAAGTACCACAATTTCCAGATACCCAGCTGGAGCTACAAAGGGCTACACAGAGGAGTGAAGACTGTACTTGCAGTTAGCACTCAAGGAACAGCATACTGTAAGACACAGGTATTTTTCACGACAATAACTCTTCGGCTACAGCTTTTAGAGTACTCAAAACAGCGTATGATGCTTCACCCTTTTGTGTGAATCAGAAAAACACACGAGGCGCAAAGATTTTTCATGCCGCGTAAAGAAGAGCTGGGTAATGAAGTGTGTAAAGGGTGCATGATATTTGAATGAGAAAGCAAAAAGATTTCTAACGACTATGTAAGAATAGGTTCCTCTACATTATCTGAAGTGACATGCAATCTGACAATTCAAACAAATCCAGTGCTAACCCTGTATTATATATCCATAATTGAATGTTATTTACATTTAATTTTTTTCTTCAACATTATACATGACATAGGCTGCATGTGTGATAGAGGAGGTTATCTGATCCTCCTGATGTATGGTTATGCATTATAGTAACACTGAGAAATCCACTACTGACAGTCAGTTAAATGCAGAAAACCCTTGACAAACTATTCATAACCAGCCTATGTTCTAACTAGGACAGGGCTCACTACTACAGCAAGGGTGGCCATTTTAATTTTTTTATTTTTAGAACCTCTACACTCTATTCTTTGGGTTTGACTTTTAAAGCTTAATAGTCCCCTTCCCACTCTCCAAAGCACCCTCCTCTCATTCTACACAAAACTTCCAGGACTAACAGCGATAATAACTATTTTCATCAATGGGCAAAGGCAGCCCTAGAAGAATATCAAATGAGTTGTTTTTTTGTTTCTGGAGGTTGCCTTTGATGTTCAAGCTGCAATTCTTCCTCTTAGTCAAGACAGACTTGATAGTCTTGACTGACTGGCATGACTAATACTGCAACAGACATTCTGCAGATCACGTTAAACAGCTGTGCAAACTGCCTGCACTCACAACTTGGCTGCTGACATTATTTTTGTTTTTATTTGATGTGATTATAATGTCTCAGTGCCCAATCCTGCACCAGAAACACCATGTGACATTTCCCTCTTCTTCCACTCTCTTTTCTCCCAGACTGTTTGAAACGATGCCTCAGTGAGCAGAATACAGGGAATAATTGGTTGGGAACAGAATAGGCACTTGGCAACTCCTAAGAAGCTGATGTGCCAAAACCCCTTTTTGGCTCAGGCTTGTAACCCAACAGTCAAATAGCAGGCACAGACTCACTGAATAAGACAGATTTTTGCACAACTTCCAGGACAAAACCCTCAGCTATATAGACAAACCCAGTTAGGAACCATACTCAAAAGAGCCTTTTCCCCCTAAAACAGGGAGCAGGTCTTTGTTTAAGGTTGCAGAGTGAGAGCAAACAGTCCAGGAGCACATTGATAGTTACTACGCTCCAAACTGACTGAACGTTTGCAGACTTTCTAAATTGTCTTAACTGAACTAGCTCACACAATGCTGAATTAATTCACCCAAAATAAAGACCAAACAAATTACAAAAGGCATTCTTATTTTTATTTCTGAAATCTGAGAAAAGAATATCCCAAATCTTTCATCTTAGTATACTGTTATCCCTTCTGTTGCTACATAACGGACTGCAACGTTAAGAAAACTAATACTAAAAATCCCTCAAGCCAAAAGGATGAACTGGTGATAAAAATGTCTTATATAATAAGGATGGATAAACTGTATTACCTTCACACCAAGCACAGCTGGAAAATAAGTGAATTTCAAAATTATGATTTAATGATACCTTCTTTCAGAATTCTGCTCACTCTCTCAGATGCCTGGAAAATAAAAGCCCCAAGATCTCTGCTTCACACGCAACTTAATGGTGAGACACATCCGTGACATTACCTTTCCCATCACTGAGGTGAACAGAGATGCATCTGACATAAGCAAAGAGGCAAAGCAAAGTGACAGGAATAAGAATACCTGTTCCATATTAATAAAACAAGAAACTGAATTTGGACTAAAGAATAGCTAAAAGAAAAAAAAAAAAAAAAAAAAAAAAAAAGAACAAACCAAATTACGTTTTGTGTCTCTTTGATATTAATTATTCCCTGGATATGAGTTAACAGATGTCCATATGCAATATTTTTTCCAGAGAGATGTTTGTCAATCTGTCAATAGTATTTTGCTTAGATGACAAGCAAACACTTGTTAACATCAATTGATTTGATAAGTCTTTAGTCATATCATCAATGACATGCTTCAAAAAAGGTTGTCAAAGGAGTTTTAGGGGGAAAAGGAGAACAAACAATTTTGGCCATTAACTGCCTGTATTTCAGTGATACTTTCTAATAGGAGTCAACTGTTAAGTTCAGGGTTAGAGCCAGTGAATGGTAAAACAAATCTGCTTGCAGCCTAGTTTGCTTTACTCATATTTCTATATTTTAGCTTCTGTTAGGGAGAGAGAACAAGGGCAAGGGCTTTCCAAAAGCCTGAGGAAAGACTATATAGGCCTACATCTGGGTCACATCTCAAGTACACATACCATTTATATCAGCATTAATGGGTAACTGTCCTGTACCAGTAACCTATATGATACTATTTTTATTCTATCAAGACAGTATGGGAGAAAAAGGTAGAGAACGTGACTTGCTTCGGGTTGTAGGCAAGATGCTTCTGGCCTTTGCCTAGTTGTAGTCACTAAATAAATCACACAGAGCCTAGTCATTATGGGACTCAGAATCACCAGGGTCTTCAAAAACATGATTCAGCCAGTCTGACATCTGAAACTTGATGTTGACTCTCTCTACCACGTGTATAAAAAAGCTGAGAGAAAAACCTGCATGAATTCAGGAGTGTCAGGTATATGGGACAACTCCAGGCCAACACAGAGGGCAGAGATGGCAACCAAGCTTCAACGCCCCAGACAGCAGATTTATTGACAAGATTGGTTTTGTCAGCTTTAGCCTTTCCAAAGCCTTTTTGAATGCTACAGACAGTCATCATAAGGTAAATGTAACAGTCCAGGTCTTCAGCATGAATAAAAATGAGCACCTGTTGAGCTTGGTAAGGATGCGAGAGTACTCAAGGATGAGGACTTCAGTGAGGATGGCTAAATAGCACTTCATACATGCAGGGGAGAGCCAGGCATCACTCAGAACCTCTGAAATACCAAAGGAAACCACCTCTTCTATTTGACTGTGGGAGAAAGAGGAGCAATGAAGCTCCTGCAGTGCCTCCCAGCAGCTCGAACACCCAGAATCGAGCCACCTTCCCCTTTCCTGCTACTGCCTGAAAAGATGGAAGACAGTTCATTTTCTGCCAAAACAGATGCACAGCACAAACTCACAGAAACAAGACAGGCAGGAAGGAGGAAAAGTGGAGTAGGGAGAGAGTCTGGAATTTAGATAGTGAAAAGAAAGAAATTCAGAACCACTGCAATGACCTGTCTGACCTAGGAAGTATTGGATATGGCAGACTGCAAACAAGACCAGCTGAGTATAAAAGGGTCACTGACTCCAGCGACAGCATTTCCATCCACAAGCCAGTGGATAACCTTTTGCAACAAAAAAAAAAAAACACCTCTCCCCCCCCCTCCTTTTTTTTAAAAAAAAAAAAAAAAAAAAGGAATTATAGACACTGACAACAGTCAGATTAAACCACCAGCAAATCAGCCAAGATCTTCATTTTTCTCAAAAACAATATCCCCAGCTTCGTTAAATCAAATCATAGCATACCTGTATTTTTTTTTTTTTTTTTTGCTTTAATACAAGATAGACATTTTAAAGACAACTAAAGAGAAAGAGATCTCATTCAAAGTGCAGTTAAGCATTTCCTTCTGGAAGATTTCTCCTCTTGCAACATCCTTATCACTGCCAGTGCCATATTTCAGCACAACCATAAGAGAGTGCTTCTCTGTAGTACAGCCCTGCAGACTTTGCTTGTTTGTTTAGTCATTCCTCAGAGCCTCAATGTTGGTTTACAATCTTGTTTTACATTTAGAACAACTAATTGCCCCTCAAGTACCCAAAAGCAAATTTTGATCTTCTCAAATAAGGTGGGAATCGGGTCAAAGGTTACAGGGAAATGACTGAGCAGATAGAAACCGTGCATCCTGCATTAGCCACAGTGACTCTCAGGACTGAGAGCCTATGATTAGTTAAGAAAAGAGAGAAATCATTCAATTATCTTACTGTATATTGGTAAGCTAATGGACATGGTGTATGAGGAGAGGAAATAAGAGACATTTACTATCTTTTCTGAACAGAATGAAATAAACCATTAATTATTATTTTTTTTTTAATGTGTAAATTTATATTAATATTCAACTACAGGGCTTTGATGTTAGGCTGATATAACTGCCAGGGCTGCTACAGTCTCCTATTGTGTACTGGGATACCAGCATATTTTCCCTAATCCTAATTTAATTTTATACATATTCTTCATCAGTTACCATTAAGAGAAGTTTTTCATTTGATGTCATGTTTCACTGAAACAGTGTTGCTGATGAATATGATGACATAAAATAAAGACAAAATCAGTCAAATTGAAAGGGCTGACAAGAAAGAGTTCAGAAGTGACTCACTTAAGCCTGGCAAGCCTCTCAGGGATATGAGCTGGGGTACGACTGGTCATGTGCAGGGCTGGGCTCAAAAGAACTAATGTTAACAATTTAAAAATGAGCGACAGCATTAAATCTCAATAAAAACACAATGGCTGTGGCCAACAATGCTGTCACTTACGCACATGCATCCAAGTTTGCTACGGACTACATTCCCTGGAGCAGAGAGCTTTCAGAAGCAGCCTGTTTCCCCTGCACCATACCAAATAACAGCATTTAGCCAGACTCTAAGCAGTCATCCTCCTTTCGTTTCCCAGAGTGCAATAAAGAAAACTGGCAAAAGAGAAATGCAGTGGCTGCTCTGTGATTCTTCCTGTGAACGCAGAAAAGATCAGAAAGGCATTCAGAAGGATGAGAGGAGGCAACAAATTCATGAGGAATTAGTTGTGCTGCATTTAGGCTAAAGCATTCTGCATCTTCAGCCAGCGAAAGCCTGGAACAGCACATAGACACAAGCATAAGTGACTACTTCAGGTCCTTTCCATGCTACCTTTTACTTTGCCCCACCACAGCTAGTGCTCTAGCTGCCCTACAAGCAGCTAGTGTTAAGCAGTAATATATAAGCAGAATATGTAGTAGAAGGATACACTCACAAGTCAAGTGCTGCGCGTGCAGATGTTATATAGTTGAGAGCTACTGAAATGACTTTTTGTTTTAACATTGTTTAAACTCAGTAAGTTTCATCACCAAAATTAATACCTGCTGCTTGTGCTGTAGCAGACAGAAGCTACTCAGCATAGTGACAATCATCAGCTAAGTTGTGTATCTAAGACTTTACTGCACCCGCTCCTCCACCACTAAATCCAGTTTCAGACTAAATTACATCTCAGCCAAACCTTGACCACCATACGAAGCACGCACTGCAGAACAACTCAAACACGCACAAACAAATCTTTGCATAATGTCCTGAGAATAGCTAGAACTCACATAAATGAAGACAAGCGACAACGAAGGAAACTATCAGGTTTTCTAGCATGCATCTCAAGTCCCACTCTGCCTCATTTCTGCCCCAGGCAAGATATCTTGCTTCTCTACTTCTCCAGGTCTGTGTTCTCTTAGGCTTGAAGTTTATAAGATCACTAAGTAGAAGGAGACAACTAGTTCTCCTTCTGTGGGTCTTGGGAAGAACATAGACATAGACCTCCATAAACAAAAGGTCAGAACAACCCACGTCCATGGGAGTGCAAAAAGAACCAGGAGGAATGTTTTAAATATTGCAGATGACTCTCTCTAGTACAGTGGAGCCATGAAGGTACTATGTGCATTAAAACCACACTACTATGTGCATTAAAACCACACAAGGAGAGTTACAGCTGCAAAGAGCTTATGAAGTCAACCCGTGTTTATTTTGTACTGTAAATTTTCTTCTTGATTTTGCCATGAAACGTTGCTGCACACAATATGCACCTCTGTTTGAAAAGTCACAACATTTTGTCACTTACTACTGTGCTGGGCATGCAATTACAGCGATGCAATTTTCGCAGGAAGGTGGTATTTAGAGAAGCTAATGTTGCAGACACAACGAACACGAGGAAAACGGACGGAAGCACAGGAGAAAAGAGACAAAGGAGATAAAACCAGATTCACAAAAAGCAGCAAAATGTTGAAACTGGGACTTCAGCAGAGATGCTTAGGTGCAGGAGATGGAAAAGATGATCAAAGCCCTTCGACAGATTTTCATTAGTAAAAGAAAAATAAAAATCTACAGGAACTTAAGTTCTGGCTACACACAAAAGCCTAACTGCGTTGGTGGGGATGGTCAGCTGGCGCTGCTCCAATGCCTGATCAGTGTTCTCTCAGTGGATATTCTCCCTCTGTCTCCAAAGGGGACCAAAGACTGCAGCATGCTAACCTACATCCCTAGGTAAACAACTTCCACTCAATACACACAGTCTAATGTCTTCTCCTGTTGTTCAAGAAGAAAAGAACAACTGCACCTCCATCTGCAAAAAGAGGTGTTAGAATGTACCAGGCTATGATTCCAGCCTGTGAATGTTAATTAAACACAGACTACTAGCCTGCAGTGCAGAATCAGATATTTTAGAAAATTCAGTCTTAAAGAGTACAAATCAGCCTTCAGTATTAGCTATTTATGTAATTTACATTTCCCTCCTCACTCTACTGTGTCAGTACACTGTTGGGAATAATATTTAAAGTATCTAAAGCTCCCCACAAATTCCACTTTAGGAGCCAGATGTTCAAAGTTCAGCACTGCAATGCCCAGCACTATCACATCCGCATTTCTGTGCTGAACTGCCTCGAGAAAGCACCCACTCAAGACCGATCAAACGGGAGTGTGAATCAGGAACTGAAAAGTCAGTCCAGGGGTCACAGCGAAATAATTTTTTCCTCTTGGATTGCCCCTTTAGTAACTCATCCTCCGAGTTCACACCATTATCTGTATTTTTCAGCATGCTATTGATTGTCCTCTAACACAGCTGTATAACTGCACGGGGAGGTTTCTGGTCCGAAATCAACACTGGGCTTTTTTACCTTTGGATCAGCAGTCAGCAGTTTGAATGCTTGATATACTTGTGCTTCTTTCACACCTCCACCGAGATCCAAGAAGTTGGCTGGCTTTCCACCGTTCAAGGATATTATATCACAGGTTGCCATTGCAAGTCCAGCGCCATTGACTGTAATTGTAAACATCAAGTGCTTATATTTCACATAAAAGTATATGAAAACTGTAAAAAGGCGTACAATCATATCAGCACAACCACATAGGGTTGGTTATGGCCCAAAACGTTATATAAATATTTATTTCTAAACAGGTCAGTACCTATTCAAGGATATCCTATGCAACAAATAATTCAAAATCTGGTGCCTATACACCAACATTTAGGTTTCTTTAAGACTGTATCAACTTTAGGACTTAGAAGTACACCTTCCCCAAGTACATCTGAGCGCTGGGGTGGCAATCGTGGAAATTGCAAAACTTCTGGTTAAAAACCCAAACCAAACCCAAACCCACAAACACCACAGATTTCTGGGAATAGTGATCGTATCATGAGACGTGAAGGACAGATCGCCCCCTTAAGCTCCCCTCCCATCATTCTGAGAGCAGTACATGCTGCTTTGCATTGCTGTAAACCAGACGACTAAATTTTGGGGACAGATATCAGATGCTCCTGAAACTGCCTTTTATTTTTTGTTTGCACCATTCTAGAAGCATTCCCATGGGCACGAACATCCTCTCAGCTAGGACAATCAGATGAGAATTATTTCTCCCCAGTAAGTTGCTCCTGTTGGACAAAGTGAGGTGTCTGTGTCAACTGTCATTCAACAGCAATAACTAATGCTAAAATAAATACAGCAGTGTTGCAAAGTATTATTTGCAATTCCTTTTCTTTTAAATTGAGATTAAAATCTCACTGTCACTTACTGAATCAACTGCAACATCTTATCGGTGTCTTCTAGATTCATTGTTAAAGTACATATTTAAGCAATGTAAAATGGACATTTTCTAAAACCAGTCATTTCACCAAACTGAGATAAAATGACTAATCCAATTAGCTTAATAAAATGTTGTACTGGCTAAAAGAATTTGTACAAAATGAAAATTATTTAGAGCATAGCTGACTTTTTAAACTTATCTCTTCTAAACAAAAGAGTAATTTCTGTTCTACTGAAACTTCAGGAAAATAAGAAACTGGTATTTTCCTTTTAACAACCAAGTAGCTTCTTTAGCAGCTTTCCTTAAAGGGAAATGGAGTTCAATACTCATTTGTAAATGGGAACATCATGTTTTTCCACACATACTTTTGCAGTGCCTTTTAAGTAACACAGACATTTTTGAAAATTAATGATTGAATTTTGATGTCTCGTCATGTTTTAGCTACTGGAAAAACCAATTGCATCAGCTTAAACATTCAGAACATAGAAACCCCAGGGGCTCCTTCCTTAGCCTGCCTTCTCTCTGACACCACAGGTGCCCTGCCTGTCTGCTGCAGCCTTCATCACAGTTTCAACATGATTTTAATGTCATTCCTGGAAGAACTTGTGGAAGGACAAACCTCAGCAAGAGAGACTGAAATACTGTCAAGAGTGGATTGAATGTCAGAATGTAAACAAAGCCTATACGCTGAACAAGTATGAATTTGTCTTCAAATGTCTTTTGGATTTATTTGTTCTTACCAAAGCAAGCAATATTTCCATCCAGTCCTATATATTTTAAGTCATATTTGGCAGCTTCGTTCTCTATAGGCTCATTTTCAGACTTGTCATCCATGGCAAATATTTCTTTTTGCCTAAATTCTGCATTGTCATCGAAGTTTATCTTGGCATCAAAACAAACAACTAAAGAAAAAAACAAACAACACAACATATAGGCATATAGAGATTACAATTAGTCAGAGGTTCTGAAATATTATGACTTCTACTACAGCAGGGAGGGGGAGAGGGCTGCTTAGGCACTGAGCTGCTTCCACCATATGATCAGCTGAAGTTCTAGCACTGAGTTCAGTAGAGAAGGGCAAGTTTCCCTTAAACCCTATACTGAGCAAAGGCACAGCAAGCATCTCCACACTACCCAGTCACGTGCCTTTGTCACAGGATGATCTTCTGTGTTTGCTTTAAACCAAGTTCCCGTAAGTTATGAAGGCAGTTTTTATGATTTGGATAGGTGGTTTGCAGTAATTTCATATAAGATTCTACTTTCAATATTTTGAAAGTATGACAGATGTAACAGGTAACAGGTTAGCAATCCAAAGCAATGTTTGGTAACATGCACTCATTTATAGCTGAGCAATACAAAATGCTTTCCTTAGCCATATTTTTAATTTATAATGTAATTAGCTATAAACATTATTCTCCCTAAAGATCTCAGTTAAAACAACTTTAAGCCAATGGATGTTAAAAATGATCAAAAGATGACTTTTAAATAAAATTTTTAAAGTAGATACAAAACTTCTCATCAATGTCAACATTTATGGTTATAAAAACCACCATAAAAAACGGTAGTAGCTAAACCTGACTATATTAAATAATAGATACAAAAAGACTAGCTAGTAGACATAAGATTCACATAAAACCAATCAGTAACAGAAATGCATGTAAACTGGTTATTTGCTTATTTACTGATGCATGATTACTATGGGTATGCATAGGAAAACACCTCATTAGATTAAAATGTTCTAAGTAACGTAAGATTATATACTTACTGTTTCACTATTTAAGTGATTTGACTTGTACCATATCCAGAGTATAATTACTGATGGAAATATAATTGATTTCTTAATGCAAACAAGTCAGATTGAAGTGCCTAAAAAGAAAATCTAATAGTTTTTCTTTCTGCTGTGTTTTGATTCATATTGGTAGGGTTAGGGTTTTAACCCTAACCACCCCTAACCCTAACCGCAACTAGAGGTCAATTATAATTTAAAAGACAAAGACAATATTTAGTCTTTGATATAGATACCCATCAATTAAAATAACTAACAACATCATCTTTTTGGGTGGACAAATACCCCTCTCTCTCCCTTTTTTTTTTTTTGCTTTTGTTTATTCTGGTTTTGTGTGATTTTTTTTTTTTTTTTTTTTTTTATTGCTTAAATGGGGAGAAAATAAGCAAACAGCAAACAAAACATTTGCACAAATAGGACAGTCTCAATTATATGTCTTGATTTGCACTGGGATTTTCCTTGGTTTGGTTTTCTGATGTTGCTGGGGTTTTTGTGGGGTTTTTTTAAATACATTTGATTTCTAACCAATACCAGATGAAATTAAAACAGGACTAAATTTAGTTTCAGTGACTGCAGTTTCAGAAAACTATTTGTGAGTGTTTGTATATAATAAATCCCCCTTGGAAGAGCCTAGATCTTGCCTGGTCAACCATCATGTGGAAATCTGCCAAAAGGAGAAATGCCTGAAGTTGTTATTATGCTTCTACTGTACTAGAGCTGCTTTATTGTTTTTTTTCTTTTAACTTTTTTTTTTTTTAAACAACTGAGACTTGTACCATTTTTCTTTTTCACATTTTCAGTTCCTTAAATTGCTAAAACAACTCAAAGCTAGAGTAAAACTGCGGATTCAGAGCTCTGTTTACCTTAGACATGAACATCCTCAACGTCACATTAATAGAATCTCATTTCTACAGAACATTCATCTTTAACAAAGGCCTTGTTGTACAAAGTAGCAGGAAAAAGACCTATTAATATTTATCAAACCATTTTCACCAACAAAAGCACATTGTTGCATGCATGATAGATTATACAAATGAATTTTTCTTCTAAACAAATATCAAAGAAAGCTCCAACACTTATATTCATGGAGTACTTCTGTTGGATTTGCTAGCAGTGTAGGATTTTTGTCAATTCAACAGCTTAGACTGGGAGCAAACAAAACAAAACAAACCCCAAAAATTGGCAGTTACAGGCTTCTGACCCAACAGCGTTAACAAAGAACTTGCTACAAAATTAAACAAAAGGAAATAGATACAACAATGGATTTTTTAATGGAAATTCACACAAGTGAAAACAGAAAACACAGTAAGAAATAAATCCATCTTAACCATTGCTTTGACAGGCATAATGGTCTTCATACAGAGACTTATCATTAGAAATAACTGCATTAAACTATTCAAATGTTCTTCCATTTGCTTTATATTTATTCTTCTTTAAGACATTTCAGATGGAGAATCTGCTAGCAAAGAAATAAGCACAGGAAGATTTCTGTGCACGTCTGCTAGTAGGACGGCTTTCACAGCTTGAAACCCACTCGGTTTCTGCTCCTCAGCTTCCCGGATGTGAAACACATGGGGAAAAACCTCAGAGAAAACAGCATAAAAACCCTCACCATCCCTCCAATTAAGCCCTGCTCACTAAATATGCACAGCCATTCCAGAAAAGGTAAGCTGGCAACTTATCCTAATCGGTTAATTTTTGCTGCAGTGCCACCTCATCGTATGCCAGCACGGGTACCAAGTTAGTGCCACCTTGGTCCTTTAGGACCATTTAGGACCACCGGTTTGGTTTGCTCTCATTCCCAACTGTCATCTCCTTCACTTGCCCCCACTTGTCTACTAGTTTGCCCTCTGTGTTGGTACCCGGCAAAATATGTCCTCAGCATCTCAATGATGCCCCTATTCTGTTACCTGACAGCACTGCCTCGACCTCCTTACTTCCTTCTCCGTGTCTACCCACAGGTCTACAGTGTCCACTCACTAACACCGAAGACATACTTAAAGGTCTTCCTTGCAGTAATACCTGGCTGAGATGATGTAAGTACTGAACCGGGGATATTGCCAAAATAACAGGACAGTAAAGTGCTGCTTTACTAGTCATCTGAGCTAGTTTTGAACCAGCAAGTGTGAATATCAGAATAGTTGAGTCCTAGCACAAAGAGCTCACCTCAAGCCCATTTCTCTGCCTGATAGAAAGCAATTGTCATCGTTGTCCCAATTTTTGACACCTGACTGAGCATAAGGACTAGTGGGTACTTTCCATATTGCCCTGTAGTGTTAAGGTCGATTGTTCTACTAAAAAAAAATATTTCAACAAGTATTGAGGAAGGAAATTTTGTCCTTGCAATATCCAGTGGTCTTGAACCCAAAATAAACCTGGTAAATACATCAGTCATAGCAGACAAACATACCAATAGGTTTGTTTTCCAGTGAACATCATAATCGGTGGGAAAGTTCCAACAGTTTTTCTTGCACCTATTTTAAAGGTCCCATTCATCTTCAAAAGGTCAAAAGGATCATGTGATGCCCATTGCCAGAACTTGAAAAATCCAGACCATTCATTTTACAAGGCCCTATTTCATTGTTCTGCTTTGACTGCATTGTGCAACAGAAAATGAGAATGTCCTTCTCACCTGGTTCTAATGAGGCCAACAGATCTATTTAAATGGTGGGGAAAATAACAGTCTATTGGGTTCTGAAGGCAAATTTTCCATTTCCATTTAAAATACAGCCTACAATAGAACTACACTGGTCAACAGCGGGGGTTTTTGTCTCTCTCCCCTGGCACACATTTCACAAGTTGCCTAAGAACCGATGAAGCTAGAGTTAGTTACTAAGAATTTGACTTACATTTATTAAGCTGAGTGAGGTTTACAATACAGAAACTTATCTATTCAATGTGCACAGTATTATGGTACTTCAAATGAGCTGGAAATCTGAGCACACAGTGCTGTGAAAGATTCTTAAATAAAAAGATTTAAAGCATTTGGTGGGAATCATTCTCACAAGGTAAACTCCATCCAGAGAGCTAAAGGATTCTGGTGGCAAGAATACCAAAAAATCCATCAAAGAAAGAAATCGAAAAAGGTCTGCTATCAAAGCAGAATTCATACATTTAGGCTACAAATATGTTGTTCCAGCTTAGTTTAATCTGAGTTGGTTAATTGGTTAATTATGTAAAAACTTGAACACACATTTGATAATTATCACTGTCTCTGAATTATCCTCATAGACTTTACTAGAAAAGATATTATTTTTTTGTATTTGTTTTAAAAATGTCACTTTCCAATAGGGCATTTTAGTGTTCCAGAGCCTATTTTATAACAAAGAACAACACCTTTTAAGATGTGGTAATAAAATGGGGGGGGGG
>KL275459.1:4593-17223 GCA_000699545.1 Podiceps cristatus
TTTTTTAGGAATAAACCATCCTGTTGTGCAGAAAGACTGAGAATTTTAGCAGAAGACTAAAATAAAATGTTTTGTGAACTGTTACACAAAAAGGGAGCATATAAAAAAGGAGGGGAGGGGAAGGATAGGCAGCAAAAAAGGGGTATCAAAGCCCACTCCAGTAGAGGAATTGGATTAGTGCCCTGTCTCTTAACCTTTTCTTCCAATGCAACTGCTTTATACAGCATTGTAAGTAGGATCAGGCAGAGTAATGTGGAAAGGGTGCCTCTGAATAGAAAGCAGAAAAGCCTGATGGAAGCTTTTATCCTACTAGACATGAGCAGTAGTCTTTCTCTTATACTTTACTATAAGTTCTAGTCTAATATATATTTGTATTAATGAGAATCTGTCCATTGGCTTCTCTGGCTTTGGTTTCCGATCCTTATATGTCTAAGGATTATACGTGATAAGGCAGGAAATGAGCAATCAGGCAATGGAATTTTTTGAAACCTCATTATGCCAGCAAGATGTGTTTGTCTAGCCAGGTTTTGGTCCCTGCATCCAGATGTCACATCTGCACCTTCTCAGTTCCTTTTTACTTCCACATTTTGCACGGTCCTGTCATAAAGTTCTTAGGCACTACAAGTCAGTCTGGAATTAAGGTGTGAGTAACAGCAAGAGTATCCATTATTCTATTAGAATGTTATTCTAGCAGCCAATATTCTGTTAAGAAAAAGCTTTCTGATTCCTGCAAGTTTTGAGGATTAATCAAGTTTTAGCTCATCACCTGAACCATTAGCCTTAAGCACTATGAAAATCTTCTGCATAATCTACTGAACATAGACCCAAGTTAGTTAAAGAGAATTTTTCTTTCTGATATCACCTAACATATTTGGGAAATCTGAATCTGCAGTTCTAAGATTTTCCACTGCTGTGATTCACAAACAGATTGACCAGGACATACCTCTCTTTTATAATAATTACTGTCCTACCATAAAGAGTATTCTACATCAAAGGTTATTGCTTAAAAATATTTCTAGCAGGCCCAGGAGAAAGCTGGAAATGTGTAATCCCTCGTTTTCATGAAGACAAATTGCATTTTAAAATTCTCCTAATGAAGCAGCATTCATCAACCCTCCTTCATCTATCTTTTCAGAGTGAGTTTCAGTGCACAGATAAGAAGATTAATGCCTCTGAAATTTCCGACATTTTTTGTACCGTTATAGTAGTACCCCAGTGAGATGAATTAAATCAATATGGTTACTAGTGAGTCCAGAAACATTTTTACATGTTATGATATTTGTCCCCTCTGCCTTTCTATTATAGGTCAGTAAAGATAAAATAAAGCTATTGTGAATCTGATTGGAACTTTGAATCTCATTTCAATACCTAAGGACTCTTAATGAGCAGAATGAGTAGGACAAAGATCATTCAGTGTAAAAATTCTTCCAAGTTCATGTGTGGATGTGATTATGCAAGTGTATACGAATATATTCATCTACTAGACAAGTATTTTTTTAAAAATCTTTAGGGACTTTGCATGCTTCTTATTTTGAAACAGCAGAATTTGCATGGGGCATGTCCTCAGCATTCTACCACAGAACCCACAATCAATCAGCATCGTTTGGATACTGACCGCCTTCTCACACAAGTCCCATCTTTCCAGCTCCCATATTATATGACCTCAGAGAGCTGAGCTCCTAGAGTTTCTGCTGAGATCAGAAAATGCCATGATTAAAGGTTTCAGCTGTTTAAAACTAGAATGAATTTACTCATTCTGACTAGCATCTCATTCCTTCCCATGGAGGTGAGTAGGGCTGGTGTAGAATAAAAGGCCATCCAAAGTTGACAGGCTGAGAGAGTTAGGGCTGTTCAGCCTGGAGAAGAGAAGGCTGCAGGGAGACCTGATTGCGGCCTTCCAGTACTTAAAGGGGGCCTATAGGAAAGAAGGGGAGAATCTTTTCAGTAGGGACGGCAGTGACAGGACAAGGAATAATGGTTTTAAACTGAAACAGGGTAGGTTTAGGCTGGATATAAGGAAGAAACTCTTTCTGATGAGGGTGGTGCAATACTGGAACGTGTTGCCCAGAGAGGTGGTGGAGGCCCCATCCCTGGAAACATTCAAGCCCAGGTTGGACGGGGCTGTGAGCAACCTGATCTGGGTAATGGTGTCCCTGCTCACTGTAGGAGGTTGGACTAGATGGGCTCTGGGGGTCCCTTCCAACCCAAAACATTCTATAATTTTATGATTCTATGATTCTATGATTCTATGATTCTATGATTCTATTCTAAGTTAGCAAAGACGTAAGAATCCAGTAAATGTGCCTACTGGAAGTAACGATGGAAAGAGCTTGCAAAGAAAAACATTAGATTAAACTTATTTTCCAGCATATAAGAGGATTCTAATCAGAAACTAAATTATGTGTCATACAGTAAGACATCAGAAAAACAAAAATCACATCATTTGTCAGAAAAATTAAACCCAACCTAATTTACAATCATACTTCATAGACAGGATGTTTACAAGAAAACACCTTTAGCAAATTTCTTAGATCAAAATATTTTGCAGAAGGTATTTGGCAAATAGTTTTCGATAATACACATAGCTGAGAAAATCACAATCTGTTTAGAGTTCCTGGTAATGCCAAAATGCAGGGAACAAAACTCAATAGTGTGTGTAGACCAAAACTGGCAAAAACCTCATGTCACGTGATTCATCTATGAAACTACTCCAAACACAGTTAGCAATACCATGAGGTCAATCAGGTTCTCTTTAAGGCAGTGAAAATTCAAGGTAACATCAAAGAAAGCAGCTAAGTAAAATCAGAATCAAGCCTTTGTTTTTTATCATATATGTGTATATATACCTTATATACACACACATATAAATGAATCAAGGCTCCAGCACAATGTGCCAAGACTATCAGTGACATATTACAGGATGGCTTTTTATCTATAACTTGTCTCACTGGAAACAGCAGTTTGACATGCCTATTATTTCAAGGAAGCATTCACATTTCACAAAATGCTGACACCTCCCTCTCATGTTATTTTAGAAGCAGCTTTAATTCAATTATTTTTGCATGACAAACTAGTAGTCAGGAATATTTTCCTACTCATACAATTACATGAGTCAGGTCTGAATAGCTTTCAGATGACAGGGATAACCCTTATTATATCTTTAAGAACATCAAAAAACCTCATTTTAATACATATATCAGTACGCAAAACAAAAGCTCAAATTCACACCAACCTCATTTTTCATATTCTTATTGTTGTGAAACAGTTCAAGACAGCAAAAAGTAATGGATTGTCCTTATCATTTATTTGTACTAGCAGATCTATTAATGGACCAAAACTTAGCCATAGCACACACTGAACAAACTCAGATTCCCTTCCAAAAATACTTTGGTTTTGTATATACATATATATGTATATATATGTATATGTATGCATTTATAAAGCTACCAGTGAATTTGCTGTGTCATTCCATTAAAGTCATTGCATTAGGAATATCTCAGTAGCTTTTTCAAACTTCCTCATAGATGTAGATATTACTACTCCCATTTTGGAAGCAGTTTTGATTTGTCTTATATGGAAACATCAGTGATAAAGAAGAACAATGTATAATATAAGAATTATTCATTTGCACTAAGATCCTGCTTCGAGCTGCCAGTCAGCAAAGAGGATCTCCTTTGTAAACTTTAGGCAAACCCAAACAGAAAAGATGGTCCTTGCCACAGAAAGCTCATGATCTACATGTAAAACAACCAAGGACAGATAAATATATTTTTGATAGCTAAGTGAGTAGAAATAAATGTTTTCCATGATATACAGCAGCTGAAAGGGTTGTAACAGAAAGATTTTTTTTTTTTTTTTTTCTTTTGGTAGCTGTTATGTTAGACTGGCCTAAAGAAGATCTTAGTGAAACAATTAAGTTGTTTGTGGTGTTCTTCCGACTTTAGGTGGCAATAAGAAGGAAAACAATTAAATGTTTAATGAAAACCTTGACTTTGGTGTAGAATACATGGCTTAGATGTTGTCTCTAAAGAAGCAACAGTTAAGGGCACATGGTAGCAGTCACCAAATATCTATAGGACTAGAGCAATCTTTCCCTCCCACAACACAACCATGGCAGACAAGTCATTGGTTTAAACTCCAGCAAATAAAAGTCAGATTTCTAATATGCAAATATTAAAGGACGAAGGCAATTTACTGGACAGGCTCTTAGTTCTTGGTCTATGGAGGTCTTTCAAACAGGCCTAGTCTAAGGACTTGAAGTCCAGTGATTGTTAGACAGAAGTGATAGATAGACTGAAAATACAAGACTCCTAGAAGTAAACACCTCTAGCTTGTTTTTAATGTGTCTGAGACAGAGGAGTTAGTGAAGTTGTAGCATGCTCTTACCCATACAACAGGAAAATGCTCATTGTAGGAGAGAAAGTTGTAAGTAGGGTGAGATTTTATTCACTAGGGCCAGGAAAAGGCTGCTCAATGAGGTAACTCAAATAAGTGATCCAACTGTATGTGGTTGCTATGTTTTGTTTTGGGATACTTGCATTAGCATAAAGATCTGTAAAATGATCTATCTAGTAGTCAGCTCCTCATCAAATTTATTTCTGGGTATCCTCATTTGTGTTGTTTATTCCAAAAAACATTGAAAGTCAGCAAAATTTCAGCATGCATTAAGCAGCAGGTCAGACTAAATGATTAGAATTATCCCTCCTGGCATTAAAATTATGAAATCCTGAAGCGTATGAATATACATTGCACTTACAAAATGATCTAGTTTACAAAATATTCTAGTTTACAAAAGCAAATGCAAATATGCGACACATAGGGCTGAAGTCTAGCATTTTGCAGTACCACTGTATAGCACATAGACCAGTACATTATACTGGAAAAATTATGTTGATGTATATACATGTTATCTAAATTTCATTGTTTTAAATTTGCATATCTGATTATTAGTGAGATCAAACAACAAAGCCTCCCAAACCATTAACTACTTCTAGTATGAGCTAACACAATTCCACTAACTTGAGAGTTCCCAATGGCTAAGAAATGGCTTTAAAATGCTGACCACAGAAAAGAACGATGAACAAAATGTAGTGTCCCAGGAGCACCCTTTTATAGACACCACCTTGTGTATGAAATCTCCTTCCTACTTCACCTTTGGTTATAAGAAAAGGAGTAACATTTTGCTGATAGCTCATCTTATTGCTAGATAACACCATCGCAGAAGTTACCTTGTATTCATTTAACTACATAACATGGAAACATCCAAGAGTTCATTCTCTCCCTGATTATTGCCTTTTCCCTGTAAAAGACAAGATAAGAGCATGTACCTTTCTAACTCAAAAGCTCAGAGAGCTACAAGAATGATCCGAGGGCTGGAGCAGCTCTGCTGTGAGGACAGGCTGAGAGAGTTGGGCTTGTTCAGCCTGGAGAAGAGAAGGCTGCGGGGAGACCTGATTGTGGCTTTCCAGTACTTAAAAGGGGCCTATAGGAAAGAGGGGGAGAATCTTTTCATTAGGGACGGCGGTGACAGGACAAGGGGTAATGGTTTTAAGCTGAAACAGGGTGGGTTTAGTTTGGATATAAGGAAGAAATTCTTTACAATGAAGGTGGTGAAACACTGGAACAGGTGGTCTAGAGGGGCAGTGGAGGCCCCATCCCTGGAAACATTCAAGCCCAGGTTGGATGGGGCTGTGAGCAACCTGGTCTGGGTAATGGTGTCCCTGCTCACTGCAGGGGGGTTGGACTAGATGGGCTCTAGGGGTCCCGTCTAACCCAAATTATTCTATGATTCCATGAAGTTTACAAAAAGCTGGAGAACCACTCCTTTCTTCTTGAAAAATATCATTTGTCCAAGTATGAAGAAGTACTGCATATTCAAGACATTTCTCTCAAATGTTTTAATTTTGTATGTTGGGGGTTTTGCCAGTTACTACCAGAAGTGGGATTCATCTCACCTGACATTATGTCTCTAGTACAAATGTGTATACTGAATTAGTTCTCCAGACTGTATTTTAGCCTGGAGAGAGAAATGGGCATTGCTAGATTATAATTTGTATCCTCCTTCTTTATACATCTAAACTAGATCAAGATAAATTACTGCCTAGTAATTCCTCTCTATTGATTATTAAATGAGTCTGGACTGGCTGGTTCCAACATAGATGTCTACACTGTGGTCATGATCTCTCCAATGACTGAGTTGTTAAGGGAAGAAGAAAGTGAAAAGGATTTGTGGGATCTGACAAAGCTTTACGACAGTTTTCTGAGTATTCACAACCTGTGAAGATAATTATTTTTTGTCCCACTTTCACTATTTTTATCCTTATAGACCTATTGGAATAATAAGCAGAGAAGTGAACAGTAAGTATCCTGTAAGTGGTATCAGAGTCTGCAAATAATATGCAAACTGCCAAAGTCTTGCTAATGCAGAAAAAAGAGTAAGATCTCAAAATGTATGGGAAAGTTATAAAGTATGTTAATGATTATTTTGGGTTGCTGTGGATTGACCTATCAAGAGCAAATATAAAACAGGAAGATGAGTCAGAATGGAAGAGTAAAAACTCAGAAAAAAGAATATCATGAAATCTCTAAACAGAAAGCTTCGATACCACCAAGATGTCACTTACAACACAATGCTTAAATATACACAAATATGGTACAATAATTAGATTATCTTGGCATATTTTCATGGTCAAAATAGAAAGCGCCTATCATTCTAAAAAATTAATCTTTAAGAATGCCAAATAATGAGGTTGTGTAATAATATTGGAAAACAATGCAAAGAAGAGATACAGAAAGGTAAAATATGCACAAACAGGGAACAAAAGGACAAAGATAAAGTGGAAGTACTATAACATTATCATAATAATCCCATCATAATATACACCATAGAATCACTAAAATGACAGAATAGATCGAAAAAGCAGTATAATAAACCACAGATGATTCACAACTGGTATCAGGCAGAAAGAAGTAAAAGCAAACATAGATGAGAAAAATAAAGAAAGGAGTAACAAAAGGGAAGCAGGTTTGAATGTATAAAATAATCTGTAAAATAAATTACTACATTGCATATTAAAAAATAAGTCATCTATTCTAAATAAGTTATAGAATCATAGAACTATAGAATCGTTTAGGTTGGAAGAGATCTTTAAGATCATTGAGTCCAACCATTAACCTAACACTGCCAAGTCCACCACTAAACCACGTCCCTAAGTACCAAGTCTACACATCTTTTAAATACCTCCAGGGATGGTGACTCAACCACTTCCCTGGGCAACCTGTTCCAATGTTTGATAATGGTTTTGGTGAGGAAATTTTTCTTAATATCCAATCTAAATCTCCCCTGGCACAACTTGAGGCCATTTCCTCTTGTCCTATCGCTTGTTACTTGGGAGAAGAGATTGACACCAACCTCACTGCAACCTCCTTTCAGGTAGTTGTAGAGAGCAAGAAGGTCTCCCCTCAACTTTCTTTCCTCCATGCCAAACAACCCCAGTTCCCTCAGCCTCATGTCATAGGACCATTCACCAGCTTTGTTGGACCCTCTCCAGCACTTCAATGTCTTTCCTGTACCGCGGTGTCCAAAACTGAGCACAGTATTCAAGGTGTGGCCTCACCAATGCCAAGTGCAAAGGGAAAATCCAAAGTTCTCCAATTTCAGAAGTTCCATAAGAAGTGTATCTCAAGAGACGTGGCCTCTCTTAAAAAAGAGGCCTTTATAAAAGTTTTTATATGCCATTTGTCATAGATAATTATCTAAGGATGGAATGAATTGTTATTTAAAAGTTCCAGTTCCTTTCACTTGACTACTGGGGAGAGCTAATATTACATAGTAGTGTTTTTCATATCCGTTTGTAGAAGAATCTGTTTGTAGTAGAATAACTAGTTTATAACAGATATGTACATTTTAGTCATCAAAGAGAATTAAGATTAATCCTATTCTCTTTGTTGGATTAAAATATCCAGGGGTTTTGATAAAGTCTAGATCCCTTAATGGCCAACTAATTTCAGTGGTTTAGGTTAGCCATAACCAATTCGTAAGTTATGTTATACAGAATGTAAGGAAAAGAAAGTGTTAATAAGAGATGCAGCCAAGTACACTGCCAAACACTTTCTTCCATATAAGTTAGAGAAAGAAGAAAAGAAAGTATAGAAGATCAGAAACATGAAATATGTTTCCTCTCATTTGTTTTCTCCATGGAAAGATACAGGCAGTATTTGGAGAAGGACACAGAATAATCCAGGTTGGAAGAGACCTTAGGAAGTCTCTGGTGCAACCTTCAGATCAAAGCAGGTTCATATGTGAGATCAGACCACATTGCTCAGGACTTCCAGTGATGGAAACTGTACAGCCTCTCTCAGGAAACTTTTTGGAAATACATGGCAAGTTTGGAGAGGAGTGTTTATGTTCTTCTATGGGTATCTATTAAAGGTGATGGATACTTTAAAAATAGTTACTAGCATTGGTTAGGCATTTCATGTTTCTGTGTTGAAATGTTTTTATTGATTTTTGATGTAGTATATGATACTGTTGAACTAGAGTTTAGAGACCTGTCCAAAACAAGGAATTAATCAAGAATGTGGCCTTTAATAAGAAGCACAACCTCTTAAAACTGTGGATGTGAGACATTATAAAAAAGGAGAAAAAAAAGAAAATCTAAAATCTGTTTTAAACAGGTAAACTTAGTGTGCAAAGATCAAAATATAACACCTGGGTGTTCAACTTGTAAGAACTACAAACTTTAATACAACAAATATTCAGAGTAGTCCTCATCTGAAAAAGTGATCAATACAAAACATTTGTCTTTAAAACATCAATGTATGTATTACCGGAAATTCCTATTAGAATAGTTCTTTGGGTCCCCAATGAGTCACAGAGTGCTCTCTTATCGCAGTGATCTGCTTCAAGGATCTGTCAGATTCCAAACTCATAGAAAATCATAGACATTCATAGAAGTTGTAGATTTATTGCTCTACATACTTTTCAAACTAATCTATATTACTAGAAAAATCATAAAGCATGTAAAAAAATAATCCAAAGAATAACAGTTAATATCAAATCCTCCAAGTAATCAGCTTGAGTTCAACATATTTAAATGATTAGGTCTTTCAAGAGCTACATTATCATTTGAGAAGACAGCAACCTTATTTCACTATCAGCTATAAAAGTGATTGAATATTGTCAGTCTCAATTATGAACAATATATATTTATAGCATTTCCAGCAAAATGTCTGGCTGCAAGAGGGTCATATCACTGCCAAGCTTAAACTAACACCAGATAAGGCAGCGTGCCCAAATTATAACTCCTCAGGTTATGCAGGTTCTGTGTTATACACAGGAAGACATTTTAGCCGATTGTAGAATTCCTCCTGACTTGAAAATCTATGAATCTAACATAATACTTTATCTTTCCCCGTCAGAATAGGGTTTCAATAAAACATCCCAATACCAACTTTCCAAGGTGACACAGATTGTTACATTTCAAATTCACATGACAAATTTAGGTGAAAACAACATAAGCTCTCTAGATTAAATGCACAACTTCCAATCCATGAAATATATGCATGTGTGATCTTTCAGACAGCGAAGTTGTTTACCCAGGGGCTGTTTTAAGTATATGAAGAACTATCTTGTCAGCACTGTTTTCAGATAAATTCCGTAAGAAATAAACATTCTCTTGCATACACCTATCACCAATCACTTGTTGCATTAATGCAAGAATGCTGCTTGAGTCCTTATCCTGATAGCGGGTAAGTGAGAGGGGAAATAAGCCAGTAACAGTATTTGCCAGTACGGTTGTCCTGACAAGGAGAGATTGATAAGATTACACTCTGGTTTCACTGTCTTTTATGTTTAAAGGGTGGATTCTGTGGCTGGGGGAGGTTTAGCTCTCTACGGGTGTCAAATATTAGATGTGTAATGTTCATGGAGTATTGACTGATGTCAATGTTGATGGATCTTCCTCAAGACTGACTGGGGCACAGGAGAATGACCTTTCTTAGGTGTGGTGTCATAGGCAGAGGCCAGCAAGTGGTTTATCAGCTCTGTCATAGATGTTGCATTCAGGAGCTTCAGTTCCTTCTGTTCTTTCTATTTTTTTAAGTTTGAAGTCTAGAATAGAAGCTCTTCTCATAGAGAAGAACCAACATAAGACAGAGTCATCAGAAAAAGGAGTCCACTTGTATTGTTTTTGTGTAAAATGAAAAAAATTCCCTATTCCAATAACTAGGAGTTTGGAAATTCCACAAAGCCAGAAATAAAACGAGTAAGTTAGCTAGATATTTCGAGATATTTGAGGTGACAGATCAGTCTACAAATATTATCTTAGCCACAAGTTGATTTTAAGAAAAAAAACTTGAACAGAAAGGTAGAATAAAATTACCCAGAATACATTGGTAAAATTTGTTCAGCCATTCTCTGAGAGGGATAGTTCCTGTTTTGCACTATATTTGAGTATTTGGCAGCTCATATTTCAGTTTCAAAAAGTAAAGATAAAATTAGCTAGAAAAAATGTATTTTAACTTAACCAAAGTAAAGCATGTTTTATTCCTAAAAATCAGAAGTTGGGCTGACAGTTTTTATGTGTGGACCTATCTACTTTACAGTGTAAGGCATGTCTTCAAATTCTTACTCTGATTTTCTGTGAAAAGTCTATCATAGCTGGTTCAGCTGCCACTTTTAAGTGTGCAAAACAAGAGCAACTCAAATGAACCAGTTATACATGATTTATTATCACTGTGACTAAGATCAGAATTATGATCTAAGAATTAAAATAGGACAAACCCATCCAACTGACCGTAAAAATCAAAGGAGACGATACCAGCTAAATCTATTGTTGAAAGTCTAAAATTCTAATTCCTTTCTTTAGTAGGGAGGTAAATTCCAGATTTGTTTAATTTCTTATTTTATTACTTTTTAATCTGATGAATACATTTTCATTTTTGTAAAGCCTAATAGATGGCTGATCTAATTTAAAACTTATAAATTATACAGTTATATATAATGTAATTACAGTATATAAGTCTAATAGACTTGTGATCTTTTTTAGAGATTCACCGAGTTGTTCAGTTCAGCACTCCATGGATGATTAATTTTCAGTGGTTATCTGGTCTAAAGTTGTGAATTGTTTAATATGAATTTTCCATGTGGATCACCAATCTTAATAAGTGGTAAAAGTGGTTCAATTAAGTACCAATACTTCTTTAAAAGAGAATGAAAATTAAGATACTTTAGTGAAGTATGGATTTCTTCTTTTTTTTTTTTTTTTTTTGGATACAGTAAAGTCTGCAGCTCCCATTCAAACAAACAGAAATAACAATAATAAACAGCCCCCCACCCCCAAAGTGGTCATCATTTATTCAAAAAGACAGGGAAAGCCCACTCTATTTTCTTTTAAATGTCACGTTTTATGCTGTTCAGAGTATTCTTGTACCAATTACTATCATCAGGATTCTTGACCTTAGTAAAAAAAAAAAGAATCCATTTTTCTACAACATACCTTATTCTGTTGACTTTCTAATGACTTCCCTTGGAAGACAGCAGAATCACCTTTTGTATTTGAGGTAATTTGGTTTCATTATCAACTCTAAACCAAATCCTTCTTGAAATGATACTATTAGCTGCACGGCAATAGGAACAGCATACTTGCCCTTTCACCCATCAACCTGAACTAAATGGTATTCCATGCATGCTATTTTTATACACAAATGTGTGATAGTGTCATTCAAAAATGTACCTTCCAAGATGATTTATGTTCAGGTGAATGTAAGCAACTAGAACTGTGCCGAACAATAAAGTTAAAACTTGTTTTCTTATTACTATTGTCTCAGACCCCTTGACAAGACATAGTTAAACTAGAGCTTTGTCTTTATCAGTCATTCAAAATAAGACACCTCACCTTATCTGTTGAAACTGTATGAATATTTTGATAATGCTAGTGTTTCCTTTTACAAAATAAAAAATAATAGCTTCATAAAAGTCACAATAAAAAAATGCCAAAACTGGTATAACAGGACAGTGTTGTTCTTCATTCTTTTCCTAACAAAGGATCATATTCAGACAAAGCAAAATAAAACACACATACATTAAGACAGGTTGAACACTGCTACTAACAGATAAAACTATTCCAAAATTGAAAAAAAAAAAAAAAAATCCTCAATAGCTGTAGTTGTCATGGAAGATAATTGTCATAGAAGACAATTGTGGGTGTTGGTCTCTTCTCCCAAGTAACAAGCAACAGGACAAGAGGAAATGGCCTCAAGTTACGCCAGGAGAGGTTTACATTCGATATTAGGAAACATTTCTTCACTGAAAGTGTTAACAAGCACTGGAACAGGCTTCCCAGGGAAGTGGTTGAGTCACCATCGCTGGAGGGATCTAAAAGATGTAGATGAGGTGCTTAGGGACATGGTTTAGTGGTGGGCTTGGCAATGTTAACAGTTGGACTCGATGATTCAACAGTTGGTCTCTTCCAACCTAAACTATTCTGTGATTCTATGATTCTATGACACCATTACGATTGCAATCGATCTGCAGTAACCAAACCAGGTCTAGCCTTTGGATGTGAAATATAATCTAAGTACAGAAGTAGCAGTATACTTGATACAGACAGTGGAGTGAGACAAAGAACC
>JMFS01082261.1:0-17409 GCA_000699545.1 Podiceps cristatus
GGAGGAGAGCAGGGCTCTATCACAGCTGCCGCGCAGCCGCCGCAGCTACAGGAGCAAGCTCAGTGTAACCAACCTGGGTGAAGCAGTGTGGGTGGCTCTGAAGTCAAATGCAAATCATAAGTGAATACAAATTTGAGGAAATAAAGACAGGGAGAGAGCTAGTTTCCATTTATATCATATATGCTGAAACTGCAGTAAAAAAGTGATTGTTAATCTATTACAATATAAATCTATTTAATCTATTAAATCTATTTAGTTAATCTATTACCATATAAATCATGGAGCCGGGCACCTTCTATCGGATCAAATATTCATGAAAACAACAACTTCAAAGCTATTACCTTCAGATAAACAGATACTGACCTTACAGAAACAGGAAAAAAAAAGGGGACACAGAGAAATACATACATTTGCACACAAGCAACACATTTACATACAAAAAAAAAAGCCAACAAAAAACCAAACTTGTATTTACTTAATATGCCAGTTTATTATAGCTACAAAAACACTCAATGCCATATGAAAGAGCCAGAAATACATATTGGCACATGCATGGGGCAAAGATTCTTCTTACCTATAAGGGTATTTATATACCATCTCAAGAGCCTTAGGCCAGAGACAGAGAAGTAAGCAGCAGTCTGCTCACAGGCAGCTCTGGGTAACCCAAGCATATTGTATCAACTCTGCTTAACTACTGCAAAATGAATGTCATTTTGTGCCAACTATTTTTAATTCTTTAGCACGAGCAACATGAAGGGCTGGTGCTTTTGGTATTTAACACTAAAGGCAGATATAGATACTGTGAGCTGAACAAAAGCTATTAAAAGAATAACCTGCAATACGTAACCCTGCAAACAAGATCAGAGAAGCCAGTGCCTACATGGATGACAAAACAAACACAAAGCTAACACAGCGCTTGGAACAATTCCTCACGAGTGCCTCAGGGGCAGATTTACAAATGATGCATGTAAGCGCCTGGTAAGATGTGCGGGAGCTGCCTAACACCTACTCACTTGAGAAGCCACCGGCCTCTTAAGAAGGCAAGAAAATTTCTGTGCCTAATTTACTCCAGTGATCTTGCAGGCTCCCATCTGCAACTGTAGGCACCTACACGTCTTTGCTCCTCCCAGCAGTCGATGCTCTGGTACCTACGTCTCACTGAAGATCACTGAGTTCTGCTGTCCGAGCGCCTTTGGTACTTTTAAAACTGAGCCTTAGACACCCTCGGGTACTTTAAAGTATATTTTTCTTTGGGAAAAGGCCAAAAAGGACAACCGTGAGCAGAAATAGGATACCGTGAAACCTCAGTTTCCAGCCCATGAAAGCCCTGACGTGAATCTTAGTTGCAGTATTAAGCCCACTAAAGAGTAATATTACTCCAATATCTAAAGCAGCTAATATCGGAACACTGGAAGTAATGCTACAGGTTGTCACATCAGTTTATCACATCAAGAGAATTACAAGGAAATTTCAGCAAATTCAAAAAAAGGAATAATTTCTTACTGGCATCTTCCCTTTTCTCTCTTGTAGCCACGAGAGCACCTTCACAAGCCCTGGCCCAGCTACCAGGTGCTGATGAGCAGGTCTTAATTGTGCTCCAGGAGGCAACACCTGGGATCCATGAGGGACAGAAGCTCCCAAGAGCCTGACTTGCTATTTACTTTTAAGCAATTTATGCAAGTTCCAACAGCAACATATTGCTCATTTTGCACCATATTTTTTTGTTCATTTCATCTTGTTTTACCATAAAATCTTAAATCACACATCGTTGTAATGTAAGTCACTGAGCTGAAAACCACACACTGGAACGTGTCCTCTTTTTTTCTCTCTCCAAAGAAAAGGCTGAACACCAGTGATCTGCATCACTTCTTTATGAGATTAACCCATAAACTTGATACTAGTTAGCAAATTCTGAATAATCCCTCGGAGAGAAAAAAAAAACTTATTTTCAGAAAGATGAGTGTGTGACACAATACCTTCATTGCAAGATATCTTGGAAGACAGGATATAATTTTGTGTCTTCTCTAAAAACATGCAGTGAGGGTTTTTTGGTGGCTTTTTTTTTTTCTTTTTTTAATATCATGTCAATAACATTGTAGTAAACTTCTGAAAAGTTGCAGCTACTGCCACAGTGATAAATACAAGACCCAGAGCTGCAAGTGAGTACTCAGCAGGTCAATGCACATGGAATGAAAGAGGACAGTTGCATGTGTATACGTGTTTGTATAAACAAGACCATGTGCTGACAGGATTTTTGTTTCAAGTAAGAAAAGCCTGGAGATATAGGCCAGACTTTTTAAGAGCTAATTTGTATTTCTTGGTACCTTCTGTTGGCTGAATGCATGAACAACGGTGTGAATAATGTTTTTTCTAGTTGCACTTACATCAGTTGGTTCCACGGAAGTGACGGCAGACATTTGCCACCACTTTCCGGCCCTAAGCCCAGAAGCGGCTCACAGCTCCCTGCCCAGCATCACGGCAAAACTCAGGTCTGCGTGCCCGGGTCAGGGCCAGGACCCTCCCGCCACAAGAAATTGGGGATTGCTGGGGCTGGCGTCCTCCCAGCAGAGTAGGCCCAGCTCCCCCCTGCACCCCCAGAAACCCCAACCCTTCCCCCGTGTCGGGACGGCAGCTCCTCCCCTGCCCCTGAGACAGCTAGCTCCGACACACTCTTCTGATCGGGAGCATCGGGAAATGGCCGATAGCGGCAGAGCTTTCGTCACCTTTGCAGGCACAGATTTATACGAAAGCAGGAAGGACCGGAGACAGCAGACATCTCTATCTCTGACAAACCTGACGGGAACCGGCCAAAGGATTAAAATCGTTTGTCGATCATTCAAATGGACTGAGAAAAGAAAGGAAGGTAAAATCCATTGCTTTATTTTATTTCCTTAGGAAAGCAAGCAAAAGGCTACAAAATGTTAGCTACTGTTTCTTGCACGTTAACTTTCAAATTGTATTGAAAATTGATACATTTACAAAATTCCATAGAAGTCAATCCTATTTTTGTTATGGATTTCTGCTAGCACCCCGACTAAGGGAAGATAACCGTGTATGGAGGGCTTAGGTGGGCTCTGCAATACCTCCCCGCTGGTTCGGGTATACCCAACTTGAGGGTCAGCACTCCCGCCCCTTTTCAATGGGTTTTGTGCCAATAACTAAGCAGCAGAATCCAACTGTACCTCGAGAACAAAACGCTACATTTGTTTTGACCACATTAAAGTCAGAAAGAGCTATTAAAAGAAGTCGTAGCAGATGACTGGGTCCCAAAGAACCACAGGCAATAAATTCACGTGGCAGTTTTGTTTCATAACTTAAGTCCTACTTATTCTTTCTTTATTTATTCTAATTACTCCCTGATACGGAATTAATGTAGAACTCAAATTAAATGCTCAGGAAAGTGTACGAATCAGCTGGCCTGAAAAAAAAACAACCATTAAAAACAATTAGGTAAATATGTCAATTTAGAAATGCATAACGTGTTTCTGCCTGAGTGAATGTACAAAATACAAAGTCAAAATGGAGACTCGTGATGCCAAGAAAAAAAGCAGCTCCTCTTTGTCTTACAGAGGTGTCTGACATTACCGTGCTGGTGGCCAGGTCTCGGTAGCCCGACGCCTACAGAGAGCATCACTGCTTGCGGGTGGCATTCAGATCTATATTGCCCCCAAAAACTGCTGTCACACTGAGATGGCTAACACCGTAAACTTGTAGCAGGGATATAGCACTGGGACTACACAGATTGTCTAAACTGAGTCAACTAAAGTTAACACAAAATGGAGATGAAAACTTGATGGTTTACCCTGAGATTAACTTGGGCAAAGCAACCGCGGGTAGAGAAACACGTGACAGTAAAATGGATGGGTGCCTTCCCTCTCCTCCGGAGTTACAGTGACAGAACTACCCCATGGTAACTGGTTCACAATACACGCGTAAAGAAATGCTTTTCAGTACAGTAAGATCTATGAATGCATTACTAACTCAGCATTGGTGTTGCTCCTACAATTCATGACATTTTGGAAGCAAAATGTGCAATAACATGGATTTTAAAAGCCTGAGGTCACTGAATGTAAATACTGCTGTCGTTGCAGTCAACACAAATGCTAGTTAAAGTAAATTAACTCTTTAAAGCTGATGATAGGAATAACTTCAACATAATTTTCTCTCTTAGAGTCTCTGCAACGAGGAGCTGTGCAGCAAAGCCCAAGCGGCCAGTAGAAGCAGTGTAACTAACACCCTTCAGACACTTGCACGCTCCAGTGAAGACCATGAAGTATTTGACGCGTGCCGATACAGTCCTTGAGGAACAGTGAGCAGGCAGTCAATACCGAAAGTACTTATTAAGCCCCGCGAAACTAAATGCACAGCACGAGCAGCACAACTTCCAACATGGCAACATCGCAGAAGGGCTGAAAAGCTCCAGGCGAATCACCGAATCACTGCGCCTTATTTCTGGGTTGCAGACCTGCTCGGTCGCTGCCTGTACAACCATGGGCCCGCGGGCATTGAGCCCAGGGCACGCGCTCAGCCCCGACCGGAGGACGTGAACCCTCTGCGGACAGTGTCTGCATCTGCTGGTGCTTCACCCGGGACTTGCTGGTGCTTTGCCTGGGACTCGCTCCTTCGCCTCAGCTCTCGCCTCAGGCGTTGGCTCTGGAGGCAGGAGGGCTCACTCCACCATGCTACGACTCTTAGAGAACGCAAGAGAGAACTCCGGGTTTAAACATGAGGCCCAGCAGAGAAAGGAGATGCTACCCTGCAAATTCTGCTTATGTTAATCTCTTTTCTTGCAAAATATGGATAGAATGTTTACTATTTCTTCAAGAATCTGCAGAACCCCCTGGTTTCCCCACTGAGACAATACAAACCCCCTCCCAGTGCCAGGGGAGCCACGGGACTCTTTACACTTGTAAAGCCATGACAGAACATTTAAGTGACTTTGCTATCTCTTTTCTTGCTTTCTCTAGCAAAGATAGCTTAACCTGTGAGCCTAAAAATACTCCTAAGAACAATTTTTACCACCCAGTGGGATATATACACATTGGCAAGTACTTAAAAATGATCCCTATTATAGTCCATTGACAAAAACATGCATCAGAAACTTCATTTAAATGCCAGTCTGTCAACGCTGTCAGTATATATTTTAAGAAAAAAAACAAAAACCAAAACCCAAAAAACACCTCATGTAAAAACTCCATTCAACCTAAGTTTTTCAAATCATATTGCCACCTCAGTTATAAGAATCCATTTGAATTAAATAGAAAGCAAATCAAGTACGTTCTTTGCTCCTAACTGAGATTATGTTTTCCTTTTAGACATGGAAATTATCAAAGATACAGTGGTAATATTCATAAAAATAGTTTCCCTCAGTAGACTGTGGCAGCAGCTAAAATGGCAATCCTTCAATTGTTTACAAGAATAAATGCCAATATTATCATTGAGTACTGATACACCAAAAGGGTTATAAATGTTACTTTGATGGGAATAAGTCTTACTTCATACAGAAATAGAGTAATAAAACAGCATTACTTTTCATTATATAATTGCTATCGTGGTTTTTTTTTACTTTTCATATGTTTAAATAGTACTGAAGAGAAGGAATGACATTCTTCTGATATTAAGAAGTCTGTAAAAGAGGAAGGTGCTCTGTAATTAATAAATCTCTTTTTGCAGAAATACACATTCAGTGCTTAAAAGGCAAAACCCATGTTATTTCTACCAAGATATGCTGAAATGACCAGATATACGCACAGATACTGAAAAGGTGGAATTTGCTGCTCGCAGCAGCTTTCATAAACACAAAGTGACCTACTGTTTTAAGAAATTGGTAGTTTACTGTTGGATGATGCGAGGTAAGAAGTGTGCATTTTTGAAGTTAATTGCTCCCAACCTATTTTTCTATGAAAGCAAAGGAACCAAGAGACCAGAACAGAGAGACCAAACGTTTTATAAAAAGAGAAGCATGAATCAATATACTTGATTGTCTTCACTCTCAACCAAAGTGTATTTGGATTTAAAACCAAAAAAAATCATGAGTGAGAAAACTTAAAATACACGTATCACTGTAGTTTTCCTTCTAGAAAGAGAAGTCAAGAGTATCAAACCAAGAATTACTTGCCACTGTGAACTGAAATAAAGTTCATATCGTTCCTGAAAATGTCCCATCCACATGGAGCAGAGGCACAGATATCTCAGTACTTCATCAGTTTAACTAGTACACGTAGTTTTGTACGCTGTTCTCGGGCTAATGATCGGGGCACTGAAACAATCTACCGTTTATTTAACTTGTGCAAGCATGCGCTGCATCAGTGTCATCCTATATATTTAATGCCCTCCATAAGAGTTCTGCCTATTTCTTGGTCATTACTGTGGTACAAACAGGCAAAATTCCCCCTTCTGAAAACACTTCTCCCAGGTGTATCTCTATAAGCATTTCACAAGAGAAACAGCCAGTACTTCAGACCCAACTCGCAGGTCAGAGACTCGGTCCACACTCACTGAGGCCCCTGGGATTCCTCCTTTTGCTTCCCATGCAAGTAGGACCAGATCAGATCTGAAAGCTAAGATACCCATGGCGAGGCCTAATTAGTCATGGAAATACCCAAATAGTTTAAACAATTCAACATCAATACAGTGAATTTAGGCTGGCAACAATGATGTTAATTTTTCTGCGTGCACAAGTAGATAGCGTTGATTCCAGCAATAATTGCCTAGAAAGACAATTTTAGAATCAAATTAGCAGATAAATAATTGTAGAAATTATACAGAGAGATTTCTTTGATTGGACAGTTGTAACAATAGCTACAGAAATCTATCCTTCTATATACTCTGCATAATATGCTCCATTATTGTCGCCTACAGTTAATATTGGTGAAAACAAATCCCGTTCCCAGAATATGTTCCTGTAAGATTACCTTGGGGTGATTTTAATTACCTGCATTACACTCAAAATATTGGATATATTCAAATATCTGATAAACTTTGAATATTTCATACATTATTATCTCAGTCCTGTTCCCATCATCTATTACTTTTAATTTGTCACTGATTTTTCAAATGAGCTGTTGGCTTTTCAACAAAATACATGCTGCCCAGCCAGTTCATCTAACAAGGATCAGTGTTCTGTGGCGTGTTGGAGGACTGTAGTCTAATTTCAATAAGCAAAATACGTGCTTCCCTTCAAGCATTTGAAGAGTTTCATTAATTGCAGTGGCTGGCTTGGGACCTTTTAGAGGACAAAAAGGAGATAAATGTTAAAGAGCCGTTCCAGTCTTCTACCTAGGACACCAAGACCCACGCTGCAAAAAGAAAGAACCCAAAGCCATCACTAAAGAAAAACAAACCAACTGAAATCTTGTCCGCGTGCAAACCAGCGGTAGCGTTTCTGTGGGCTCCATCCGAGCCAAAATTTTCACCAATGTATTTCCAACTCTCAAATAAATTATTGCAAGAAGCACAAGAGGTTGAGTTGGGATATTAGGGCTGTATCTTTAGGTGCATTGGAGGAATAAAGTCTTAGCAGTGTTCTCCTAGCATCCCACTACCTCACCTACAAAGCCAAGAATATTAGACGGTTCTGCAACTGGAAAGGCTATTCAGCTCAGTAGGCTTGTCCTCCTCTCTTTACCTCATCCCTCATCCCCTCCTCTCTTAAACTGCGCATTCCTGTGCACAGCTCTCAGCCCTTGGCTTGATAAATTGGTCTCAAATTTCAGCCGCACCAGAGCTGCGTGTACAGAGACACCAGGAACACATGGACACACGTTGACTTCTAGGTGTCTCCATGGTGGTTCATGAAACAGGAGTGAGGCACGTAGCCCTCAGGAGAAGTGTCCCCTATGCCCAACAAGTGTTTGGTTTTTCAGGAGTTTATTTTCCGTACGTCTTGTTATAGTCTATATTCTTTTAGTGCTAGTTATTCAAATTTTTGATATTCTGTTTGTCCATACAGGAACGTAGGAAATGCCATCCTGAACCAAACAGGATCTGTCCAGTCTCCGTCAGTCAGCACAACCAGGCACTACCAAAGAGTATGCCAGACCGACATTTTGGAGGTCCTTAAAGTAATACCCATTTTTGTGGCAGTGAGTCCTGTAGCTAGAGGAAGTGGGAAGTGGCATTGACCGGTTTTGAATGAGACTTTTTTTATTTTTTCCCCCTCAATTGCTGATTGTCCCCTTATTCCTAGTGCTAGGAGACAAAGCAAACAAAGAACAGTATTTGTCTTTGTTCTATAATATTGTGACATTTAAACAGGGTAAATGGGAACTATCAAATAAAGATTTTGGTATTACTGATGATGATGGACTGAATTAGCAGAGAAAGGATTTGATTAATGATGAACAAAAAGAGGATGGAATAATTAATGTCCAGGAACGATTTTTTATGGACAATGAATCACTTTAAACTCATTTTATATTTCCAGCAGACTGCAAATTTGATCTAATATTCTTAGATTTCAATGAGGCATTTGACTTTATATCTCACATTTTGATTAATAAAATATAAAATGAATACTGTGCATATGCAATAGATTTTAAATTATTAAATTGAGCAGCAATGCTTCTAATAGACTCCACGGGGACTGATCCTCAGCCTTGCACTCAACATTTTTATCAGTAACCTGGAGGAAGTCAAAACTATCACTGATAAAAGCTCTCAGATGATGACTGGGAAAGTGATGAATAATGAGGTAGGCAGTTGCAGTCAAGTGTCAGATCACACATCTGGAAATAAAGACTATAGACCAATTTCATGGGATAAGAGTGTCTACGTAGGGGAACAATGATGAAGGGTTACATCTACTGAGCAGACTGCAGCTTCCACAAGTAGGAGAAGCATTGTTAAACTTGCTTCAGGCATTGTTAAACTTGCTTCTCTCCATTATCATAGAATCATAGAATGTTTTGGGTTGGAAGGGATCACCAGGGTCATCTAGTCCAACCCCCCTGCAGTGAGCAGGGACACCATTACCCAGGTCAGGCTGCTCACAGCCTCGTCCAACCTGGGCTGGAATGTTTCCAGGGATGGGGCCTCCACCACCTCTCTGGGCAACCCCTTCCAGTGCTTCACCACCCTCAGCGTAAAGAATTTCTTCCTTACATCTAATCTAAACCTACCCTGTTTCAGCTTAAAAGTGACCAAAGTCTGCAGAGTAGACTTACTCTAAAAAAAGTGTCTTGGAAGCAGGGATGAATAATCAAATCAATGGGAACTGCTACAGGAGTAACCTTAATTCAATCCTTACATACTGGGAGATCAGCACTACAACAAAAGATTATATTATATGTGACACTGATTCCAATGACTATTCTTGATGAACCAGAATTACCAGACCAGCTCTGGAGGCTGCAGTTCTAGAGGGACATCAGACTGGAAAGACTTCAAAGAGGACTCATAAGAATGATGAAAGACGTGGCAAATATGCCTTTGATTGAGCCATCTGTGAACTCAAAGCAAAAGGCATGACGTGATCGCAGTGTACGAGCAGCTACGCATGGAAGAGATTTCAGAGCTCTTCAGCCTGGTGGAAAGGATGGCCAGAAAACACAGTGGGACAAATCCAGTTTTGAAATTATATAAATTTCCATATATGACAGTAACATTCTTCACCAGCAATTGTGTTGCACTGCCCAGCCCTTGAGAAATTTTAATTAGGATTGCAGAGTCTTGTAAAGGTTATTCTCTATCCAGAGCTGCCACACTTCTATCAGTCACTAAAAAAAAGCAAAATTTTATGGTCCACCTTACGCAGAAGACAAATTTGATGCCAGTGACTCCTTTGTGACCTAAATACCTACAAATCTTTTACCAATATATTTCTTTCCATGTTCTGTACTCCTTTTGGGTAATCACTACCCTTCTCCAATTTGGACTATTATTTTGGATATAAGATGTCCAGAGGAAATGCTGTATTTGTTCAGGAACAACCCAAGCTGCTCAACAGGATTTTTCTATACGGCTTCTCAGTAATACATAAAGGTGTTTTAGAGCAGGTGGTATGTGACGATCTGGTAAAATTGCTTTTGAAAATAATTCAATATTTTCATATTAATTATGTGACAGGACTCCATAAGCTTTTTATAGATGTTTCATTAGTCAAAGAAAATAAAATATAGAAAATAATGGTTTTTAATAGCAGTAGAGCCACAAACAGCAGCCTACAAAATGTCTAGTCAACGCTCCCGCTTGATTTGCCTAGCGAAATACCACTGTCCGTAGCCAATGTAGATCCCAAGCTCTAATCCTCCAGTAAGTCAAACTTTTGTTTTTAAATAGCAATGAATTTTGGATACCAAAGCCTGCATAGGGAAATATATTGATAAATTCATCAGGTTGCAGCTCTGAAAACATCTCTGTTGCTAACCACGCGGAGCAAAAGGTGGGAAATTCCAAGTATGTTTATGGGCTGCCAGTCAATGATAGACAGTTTTTTCAAGTCTACTGTTACGTGAATATCTCATTCAGCAGCTACACTCAGTACAAGAAAAGTGGGGGGTTGAGACTTTCAGAGTTGGTGAGCATCAAGAAATTCAGACAAACCTAGCTCAGAATACTGAACTGCTGCAACAATCAAGCCCATATTGGTCTGAAAATCATTCAGCCAAGATGTTTTTCCACAAGATCTGAGAAACATTTTTAAAATTATGGTATCATGGAAGGCCAGACCAGAATATGCTAAATAAAACCAAACCCATGAGTTTTAAGGATTTCTTAAAACTACCTCTTAAAATTTCATCTTCAAGACCTCGGATCAAAGACATATTACAATGATAGAAAACTGTAAAAATTAATTCCCTTTCTTAACTAGCCATGACTGCTATAAAAATTCAGCTTTTCACCATAGAGATAGATTCATCTGCCAAAGCTACTCATCAGATTAAAAGAAAACTACACAAAGAAAGAACTAGGCAAGTCTGTAATGGTTTCTTTTAAATCAGCTTTTCAGAACTTCAGTGACAAACAACATAACCTAATCTAAGTCATTTTTATTATTTTTAAAACAAAGAACAAGTATTTGGTAACAAACTGTTCCCAAGGATAAACTTTCTTCCAGCTCTTTTCTTACCATTGTCACATTGGTTGCCAACACATTTTGCTGGCCTCAGTTATTTCATTGCTTAAGAGACACCATGGAAAACTAATATATCTTTGTTTCCCATTCCTTTGGAATCTGGTGGGGGTTTTTTGACATTTTATTTTCCATGCATTAATATGTTTAGCCTTTCTTTTGACTTCCTAACACTTAAAAAAGCCCTGTCTCTCAGCACAGTTACGCATATTTATATGACAATCTTCTTGTGTTATCCTAGTTAGTAACTATACAAGGTCTAATTTACTAAATCCGTATCTCTCAAACAGAGGGCAATAATTTAATTAAAGCCTTTTTATTTATTTTCAGCTAAAGACACTGTAGTAAGATCATGATATTGCTAAACAGTAGAGTGATGAAGGATAGTTCTGCAGCTGTTTTATTACCTGGCATACAGATGGATTTTAATTTATATTAGCTTGCTTCAGAAATTTTTCATCACTGCCCATCTGCATGAACACTTAGGAAAACACATGATCAGTAGGTATATTGTGTACAAAAACTGTCCCAGAGAGCAACCAAAATCACTACATTCAACGTACAGGCTTTTTAGTCATAATAAGGAAAACACATACACAAGAAGGCAATTCAGGAGAAACTTCAAAAGAAGAGCCACTGCTGCTTCCCCAACTGATGCATCAGACCTGATTATAATACCTGAAAATAGGAGAATATGCCCAGAACGCTGAAGTTCTGTGTTTACGGTCTTGCATAGGTTTTCCTCCACTTTCTCTCATTTATTCTTCCTATTCAAAGTCAGTAGGAATCAACCAGGTATTTCCCTTAAAAGAGCAACACTGGTAAATTGCTAACACGTGATACAGTGATAGAGAAGGTGTTGCAGGTAGCTTCAAATCTACAACAATGTGTGGTGGAGAAAATGTGGAAACAGGCACTGTCATCTAATTCTAGATTATATTTTTTTCCCCCACCTTAGAATGTTCTTTCATTTTTCCTCCCTTTCTCCTGCTCCCAGAATCCAGAAAGGAATTTTCTATGATTCAACCTCAAGATCAAATAAAAACAGTATGTGTTACATTTTTATATATACACTGTACATACCTCATACCTGCAAAAGTAATTCTTATTTAAACATTAATAATATAATCATTTATTTTCACCCAAAAGGGGCCCATAGTACTTACAGCTTCAGACTTTCCATTTTCTGCAATAACTCCTCTTTTTAAAACGGAGTAGTCAAACTGAATCACTTATAGCTGCTGTTGAGAGGTCCTTAAAAGCATCATCTGTGTTCAAAGATGCACTGCAGGCACCTATCGGCATCGTATCTCCATTTCAGACTTTAAGGACATTACTGGCCTTTCTTCTTGCGACAATTATGAGATGCAGATGTTCCCTTTATATCCTTCTGCGTGCATGTAGGACTGCCACTAAAATGTCGATTCAAAGCCTGGACTTCGCTCTTATTTGCTTCTTTTTCAATTCCAGACCTTTTGTCTTAGACCTTCTCAAATCTAAAAGTATTGCAAGTTATGTTTAAGGCGGGAGAAGAGAAGACCCTTGTGTTTCTTTCAAAACATGATTTGATTATTCTCCTGGTAAACTCTGAGGATTCATTTATGGAATCTAAAAATCTTTGCTGTGGATCTCTGGTTTATGTGTTATTTAGGTTTTAGCCAGGACGAGGAAGAGAATAAGCAAGGCACTACTGAACAATTTCCTCGTCTCTGGTCCTTTATACAGCTGTGCTCTGACCTTTCCGAAGGCAGCCTCCGAACAAGCACCTCTCTAACTCGGGTAGGCATAGCGCTGTCTGCCATGCTCTGTCCCAACCTCTTCAACCTTAATTTTTTTTTTAATGTTCTTTTTCTTTTGGTAGGAAAGCTCCCACACTCCTTCAAGTATGATATACTCAAGTATACAAGTGTTATTTCCTTGCATTTTTAAACCTGATTTCTAGAAGACGTTTGCCTTTTCTTCATGAACCCAACAATATTCGGAGAAGCAATCTCAAGAACAAAGACCAACTGTGCCAAGAATACTACAACTACTTCAGCAGCCACCCACTCTAGGCGAGATGTACAGAAATTGTTTTTCCAGTGTCCTGTACTTCCTCTAACTAAATATCCTCATTGGGAATGTTTTTTCTGTGGGGTGTTTTAGCTGAGAAATGCCCTATGTCCAAAGCCCACCAACGCTATCCCTCTTTGCTAGTAGGAAATCAGTGGCCATCTTCGCCCTCAGGATTAGCAGTAAAATGCAGATTAGTTCAGTAAGTGCAGTAGTTCCTTCCTTGGACTCAGCAGAAGGGAGTTAAAACAGTAAATAACCATTGAAATGCTCCTTTTTTTTTTTTTTTTTTTTTTTTAATGAAATGTTGACATGTTTGGAAATTGAAGCCTAAATTCTTATGCAAATATCATCAGTATTTACTTCAGCAGAAACAACCATTCCCACATGACTAAGAAAATGCCATCAACAGAAAATTACTCACAGTCCCCTTCCTCTTGTTCATCAACCTGACCTCAAGCAAGCGTAAAAGATTTCAGAAAATAGTACAGTGAAGATTAGGAGGATGCAAGATATCCAATGCACTACTGGATGACTGAACATGACTGCAAATAAGATTTAAAAGTTCTTCTCTAACCATAGGTCTCAAACAGCCAGTCAGCATTCCCTACAGGCAAAATATGGGGACCCGTCAATCTCATCTGAGATACCAGTTCCTTACGTTGATCTACAGACAACAATTTTGTTTAAGTTTTTTCAGTAGATATGAACTCAAAATATCTTCTATCTATATGAACACTAAAACCAGAACTATTTTTTATCAGCTAATGTGGAGAACTAACTCCAGGAATGTAGTGGAAGAAGGTAACTCATGACTGGTGGATCTATACCAAGCCTACCCATCAAATCCACAAATCCCCCCAGAGCATCATCTTTTTGCGTGCTCCTGGTGGCCTAATTCTTTCAGCCCATGCTGTAGGTTCCTGTTTTGTTTTGAACAAAATGAGACAGAATTTGAACTTTCTGCTTTCTTTCACAGGGTATCTGAAATACATATCTTATTCTATTGAGATAAACTGACAGAACGTTAAAAGAGCAATGTGACCAACCTAAAACTATTGATTTCCTAAAATGTTGGATTGGTAATTGTGGAGAGCAACTACAGGAGGTGTAGAGTGCCTTTCTCTACACCCTGACCGATTTCCTCAATGCAGAGCTGGATCAAGGGAACGACTTGTACCCTGATACACTCACAGCCGTTGCCTCTGCGACCGCTCCTTTGGCAACGGAAGCACCAAACCATACTCTTCCAGATGTGCCAATTCTGGCTCTTTTTGTGGAGTTTGAGGAGCTGAGAGGCGTTGAGTCAGCGCTCAGGTAGCTGCCATCCATCGAGAGCCCCGGTCCGTAGGAGGTGGGACTGGCAATTTAGCAGCTGGCACAGAGCACTCTCTGAGTTGTTCAATCAAAGCTCCAGCTGCGAGAAGCAGCCACTGCACTGGAGGCCTCGTTATTGGTTTTGAAATCGTTGTTAATTAAGGTGAGATCTCGCTGTGGCAGCATTCAGCCAACGCAGGAAGAAACGGACCTTTCCCTGACAAGTTTATCATTCCAACAGGCTACACAAACAAGCATAAAGGATGATATAAAATGTAAAAGGTATGTTTTAACGTTTCTTGAGACTTCATTTCCCCAGCCCCCGTGCTGCAGCCCCTCTGATCAGTTGATTAAGCCGATGGGCAACACAACCGTGAGCATTGTGCCTTTTCCTCGGGTTTGCTCCAACAATAGTGCCATGTGTATTTACCAGCTGAGAGATGGTCCACCGAGACCCGATCAGCTGCCTTTCAAAGTTACACCCACTCCAGAAACTGTCTCTCTCTTCTTCCCCCAAGGAACACGTTGGCCCGCAGTTCATGCCCCTGGTTCACGAGGGAGTTTTAGCTGGCTGGGGGGTGGTAGGAGTCAACCCCAAACCACACGTTCACTCATTCATTTTCTGGCTCATTACTTTTGCCCTTCTTGACAGATCTATTCAGTTTTGACTGAATTTTTGCACTCATTATTCTATAATACATCAGAAATGAAAGTTAGGTACTTCTGATCATGGTGGGCAGTGTAATTTTATTTTCGACCTGAATTCAAACAGTGGTCCTGGGGATGACATACTATGGGAAATTAATGATTAACTCTGCATCTCACTGAGCAGTTTTGTATGTATCCAGCTAAAGAAGCATAAAATACTCCCAAAAATAAAAATAAAGCTTCTCATCTGCTGCTGCTTGAAACCTCATCACTCCGTACTCAATGGTGAAAGCGTCCCGAGGCACTGACTGGCACTGAGGTCTGGTTCTGAGCCGCTAACACAGATAACCACCCTCTCTGCTCTCAACACCTGGTAGCCCGACACCTCGTCCTGTCAGGCTGTCTCTTCAGGGAGATCTCTTCCCTTTTTGTTGAATTCAAGATCAAAGGAAATACTGTTACCACAGCTATCGTCTCAGGGATCGGGAAATTTATGAGTGGTCTTCTGAAGCACTAGCACCAGAGGAAAACTTCTCTCTTTACCCTCCGTGCTCTGAATTCCCTGCTCCATCTTCACACACAGCAATGCCGCGTGTTGCGCATACACCCGACAGAATAACCACGTATTTATCTGTCAGTGTGTACGCAAGTACAGGCATCATTTTTTCATTGATGCAAATACTCCCCGGTGGAGAAGGCTGTAGCAAATATGGTGCATGACGAATGCTCTTCCCAGTGTCTAACGCATCACATAACGCCACTCGGACTTCATGGCTGTAGACCTGCTCTAGGAACAGGTACATTAAAGTAATAATAACAGAAATCAGTAAAAGCACGTTTGCTTAACAGAAATCCAGAATCACATATCGACTGCCCTGTGTAAGCATATAGAAGTTGACCTTCTTAGACAAAACTGATGATCTTGATTGAAAATCTGGCTCTACTACGTGTTTTGCCCCTGACTTCAATGGGACGTAGTATTTCGTGTGCTCTATCTCCCTGGAAGACAGAGGGGTTTAGGTTGATTGACATCCAATTTATGCATCTTCACGATCATAAATGGCGATCAACACTGCGTAGGACTAATAAAGTTTTACTTGCAATTTCAGCTGTAACGCTCAAAGTTATTAGCTACAATAGATTAAATACCTTAATGTAACAACCCGATCATCTAAAATTCCCATGTAATGTCTAGCGGTGACAGTATTTTTCACTGTGTGCTACGCATACCGTCATTAAGTACTTTGGCTTGGCACTATTCTAGCTTCCCAGCTCTTTTATTTCCAAGCTGTAGGCTATGAGATACCTACAACTCTATTTTTTAACTCTATTGGATTTCCTCACTTAAAAGTGAGATAATGGCTGTGTCATAAAGACATACAGACCACAAAGGAAGAAGAATATTAACACTTTTCATTCTACTCTCAAATCTCAGGATCAAGTGTGAAGAGGTGTCTTGTTCCATTGTCAGAAATACCCAGGCTTTTAAAATTCAGCTCTGAGAGACCGGCTACCTCGGAGAGAAGATACATCTCATTTCATAATTCAGATGTGGTGTGAGAGTTCATGGGAAATCCAGACTGAATTGTCAAGCACAGATAAATAATTAGCCATTCCTCTGATCAGGGGCCAATTTATCTTATAGAGGTAAATCAAACCGCAGTATTTACACGTTCAGAACAAGTAATGAAGTACGACGCACTGTTCCTACAACCTGCGAATGAGAAACCTTATTATATTATGGCTATAAAACCGACATCAGTTGTGTACAATTACTGTACATTCATGTTAACAGCTTCGGAATCTTTTTTTTAAACCCCACGGGATTAATCTAGCCATATACCAATTTCAGCCTCTTTCTATCATTTTAGCATAGCCTTGGAATTATTTTTGGCGTCTATATCGGGCGCATACAATAACTACTAGCAACAGTCACGATTTCTGCATTGAGGTCACTCGGTGTATCGACTGCTGTGGAAGTCGGAGAGCGCAGAATTCTGCCTGACTCGGAAAGTCGAGGGCAACAGGAAAACCAGCACCCAGAGGCTGCTGGAGCTCTCAGCCGCATTCGAGACGTAGCGCTCAGACCTCAGCAGAGCTTGCCCTCTCCTAACCCCTCCTCGTCTCCCCCTCCTCCTCGCCACACACATCCAGAATCGCTAGAAACGATCCTTCGGTTCAACAAAAGCCTCTGCCCGTCCCTCTTCCTCTGCAGGGGGCGAGAGCTCAGCCAGCCAGCCCGTCCCAGGGGACAGACGCTGTGCGCTAGCCCGGAGAGGCCGGGAGGCGAAGGCAGTGCCGGCTGCCGACAGCAAAAGGCA
>JMFS01082280.1:0-27544 GCA_000699545.1 Podiceps cristatus
TGCCCTGGCACGGATCCGCAGGCCGGATCCCTGCGGATCCTCTGGGCGATAGACCCCGCTCGCGCCCCTGCCTGCCTGGAACACCGTCACTCGCTCCGTTACCTACATCCACGGTCCGGACAGAGCAGAACAAACCCCGCGGTAAATAGCAAAGAACACAGACACTCGCTACTACCGTATGCCAGTATTAGTTGCTAACAAGATACACCGAGGGATTTTTTACAAACGGGGACAACACAGCCATCCTCACGCCAACAGCGCTGATGCAATTGTTCTACCGCTCGCTCCCCCCCACCTGCCCACTGCTGCACATGGCTCCGTCTTCCACGTTAAACCACTCCTAGGAAAACCAGCCTCTAAGAAAAATACCATTGAAGCACATGCACAAAAGCACGAAGGCTGACGAAAAAGAAACATTTGGAAAAAGAAACGATTGGGCTGTGTTATCTGGATTGTCTTAACACACGCTCTGAAAATGATAATAATAAAATGGTTTCAGAAAGAGGCTGCTTTTGCTAAAATAACTTAGACTTGTCCCTCCCAAGGGCATCAGTCCATATTGTATTAAGATTCTGGGAGTCCAGCAAAGGTGCAGAGGCCATTACTACAACACAGACCTTTTAAAACATTTGTTCTTTCAAAAATTGAGGACTATTTTCCTTTTTTTCTTAGGTTTTAGGAGTATCTCGATTAGTCTGGGAGCGACTTGTCCTGGAAGGTCACAGGCACATCCGTCAGAACAACAGGCATTATATTTCTGTAAGTAAATATTTATAAAGGTAAATGAATAGTTTCTTTGGAGATGGGATCGGGTTCCCAAGACCGACATATTCTGCACTCCTGATCCTCCTTCTACCACAGAATGTTACAATCCCCCAGAGCAGAGCTTTGTGGTGAGAAAAGGATCATCATTGCTTATTAATCTAGATACTGTTGCCTGTATATTTTGTCTCTCCTCCCTACCTGTGTAATTTTTTGATGCCTAATTTATCAGTAACAGACTATAAGGGGTGTTAAAAGAGTGTGTATTTGCCTTTTATATCTCCCGCACAACTTCCTGTGATCTTAAAGCAGATGTCTGTTGCAACGCTGCCTGTTTTTAACTCGCTCAGAGAAAGGCAAACTCTGAGGTTTAGTTATTTCAACCTCAGGAAAAGCTGGAGGTTCACCACATTTATTAAAACGACCAAGTTGCACTCAGCGCCATTTAGAGTGCACCCTTTTGCACTGGAGCTGTGACAGGCGCCGACTCCTCTATGGCTTCCTTTGCATTTTGAAACACACCTCTGAGCAAACAATTGTGACAAGTTTGACTTTGCTTTTGTCCGAGAGCCACGTTTCTGCTTAGCACCACCCGTAACTTCAGTCTGTTCCTTTCTTTTGCTAGCAAGAGGCACATCATCACTGTGGTAAGCTTCATCCTAAACCCTTCCCTAAACTCTGCAATTCTGCCCTGTCCATACGCAAACTCCCACATAGGAAACACAACCCAGGAGCTTATCTATGATCTGTAACAAACACTGCATGATTTAAGAAAAATCCCAACAATACAAAGATGAACAAAACCCTAAGGACAGAGGTACCTCTAATTCCTTTTGGTCATAGCAACTGTAAGACAAATTAAACTGCTTTACTATGATGTGCAATGTTTAGTGATTGTTTTATTGATGCAGAAATACCTGCTTAACTTCATACCCATCCTGATTTAAAGTGCAACAATTAAATGTGATAGTTTTTGTACATCCATATTTTGCAAGTGGCGTTCCTAGAAGACATGTCGTTCAGATTATGCCTTGCATTTGTAAGATCTGTCATTTTTTTAGTACCATTTTGCTTTATTAACTAAAATAAACTGTACAAAAAGTTGTAGTTACATGAGCTTTGAACAATGTAGGATACATGTTCTCCGCCAAACTTTAGTGTGCAAACATTTTACATTTTTTAAAGTGACAAAATTAAGCCAACCTTGAAGTCAGAGTTCATTACCACATTACAAAACAGGAGACTAGATATGGCAAAAGAAATTCCCCACCGAAATCAACACCATTGTATAATTTTATTTCTAATTCTTAAAAAAATATAAATGAATTTAGAAGAGAATCACAGTATAAGGGCCCTAACATATCAGACCATTACAAGGTACATAAAAATAGAAGACACAGATTTCTTTGAAACTTTAATCCTTTGATTAAGCAGCAAGCATATCACTCTCCAGGCAAACACTGCTTAAAACAAACCCTACCCCCCAAAACAGGACGTGCAAGCTGTATGCACATATTCTGCAAAGCACACAATAAAGACATTTCGCTATGTACATACTTACTTCGTACTACAAATGCTAGTTCCCTACTGTGTGCTACAGTGTATGTAAATTAAGAAATACTACCTATCTCTGACCCTCCCTCCCCCCTTCAAATACAGCACCTTTGCCCAGTTATAGAATATTTAAACAAGATTAAACAGAATTACAATGTACGGAACAGTTTTATAGCAGTTGGTGGTGGCCAACTGTACTGCAACACCCAACATTCTGCATACTGGAGTCTATCGACAAGAGACAAGACAAAAATTAGCAAAGGTACAATACACACATCTGGGAGACTCAATGCTGGTGGAAAAAAAAAAGGGGGGGGGGGGGGAAGAAAAACAATCCTGAAGATGTATCTTATTATTGTTAACAATTAAACTGAGATACTTAGGATGTCAAAATGTACCGGCTTGGTTTCGTATTGGTTTTAAAGACTGGAGAGCAGCCAGATATGTGTGTAGCTGGTGAGGGGGACACTTAAGACTCCCAGAACACAAGTTTCAGTGACCACAAATTCCTCGGTGCTTGTTTTACCATGCTGCTTTTCCTTAGACGAAAGGCCATCTGATGCTCACATAGTGGCTAAGCACCTAACTCTGATGCAAAAGAAAATTCCTAAGGATGACCTTTTGTACGAGACCTCAGCACACCAGTGAAAGCTGTTCGGAAAGAAAAATCTCTCAAGTTTGATCTGAAAATATTTTTAAATGGAAAACTAAAGCATAAAGGTCAACACCTTAACTGCAAGTCAGGCCATAACTATCAAGCTTTAATACTAGATTTACAAATGAAAAAGGATCTGATGCTATAAGAACTTCCCTTTGCACATAAAAAGACCTTAGCCAGCTGCTAAACCCATCATTGGACCATTCAATTTATCTGTGAAAAAGCCTAGGGAGAGCACATTCCATTTTCAAATAGTCTCATCTTAGTCAAGGGCAAATCTAGTTAATAACAGAATGGATTTAAAAGGATTTCAAATGCCATTTCAGCTATAAGCAAAAATAATTTTCCAGAATAGTATGGCAGTCAACATGAATGTTATTACAGTCAAAAATGCAGTATTTTTCAATAACTTGATTTAGATCACACAGTTTCAAGCACTGCTACTCAAATTTGTAGCCTTTTTTACTTGGAGGGTAGAGGCATCTACTTTTTTAAAGAAAGCTAAAAAAACCCCAACCAAACAAAAAAACAACAAACAAGCCCAAAACCGCAACAAACAAATCAAAATCACTGCTGGGCATAAATCAAAGTTTCAGGCGAGAAGAACAGTTTCATGAATGCAACGGAAAGAAAACCTTTTGATCTCCTAGAATTTGGAAGCATTAATTAATACACAAACGTAGACTTGACTTAGTCAATAAACCAAACCAAACAAAACAACCCCACAATAGCCTCAACCCAGCTAATCAACTCTGCCAGAAAGAGCAGAAATCAGAGACAATCATTTAACAGCGAGACTGGGCGGGCAGCAGGTAACTTTACTGCCACAATATTCTGCTTCCACCATCAGCCTCTATACTTCCCTCATGAATTCTTAGGAAAGACCTCAATGACCCAACACGCATGAACTGCAGACGGCCATTCTCGGAGGAATGGAATTCTACTGTACTTCAGTTAGAATATTTAATGGAATAGCAAATTAAATTAATGGTTCTTGCTGTACAGTTCCTCTCCCGTCACCCCCCCCCCCCCCGGGGCGGGGGAGGCGCGGCCCCCCGCCCCCCCCCCCCCCCGGGTGGTGGAAGGTGCTGCCTCTCTCTCCACCTCAGCACACAAGAGAGACTGCAGCAGGAAAGTGGATTCCTGTTTCCAGTTAGCTTCTACAAGTAGAACATGTGTGAGATTTAGTAAGTTTGGTACAATAGCTCATTGAGTCTTCAGAATACTCTTTCAGAGGAGTATTTAGTAAGACAGTACCTTTTTAAACAAGAAAAAGTGTTCTGGGAAAACACAAAGAGAAGAAACACCTACATCTTACACGTGCGTGAAATGCTTCTACTGTTATCTAAACAGGGCCAAAAATTCTGAACCTAAGGCCTTTTTTTTTTTTTTTACTAAGAAAAAAAAAAAATCACACACACACAAAAAACCCAACGCTACATTTAAGTCTCCTACAATATTATCTATTCCTAGATTTGCCAGACTACTTTCCTGTAGTTAGATGCTTGACTACAAAGAACTGTAATAAAATAAATAGAGTAAAAATCAGTTAAACAAAATCTTGGTGTGTTGAACATTTATTCATTTAAGAAGTTAGCTTCCTTCAACAGTTACTCATATAGAGGAGGGCTGTATTGTAGGCATTGTTCTGCTGTACAAGTCTTCGACATAAAAATATTTTTATACAGGTGGTCATTCATGTGGTTCTGTTTCTAGTTATTAGCTTGCTCCTCTGTAAAACTGGTCTGATACCTGCGAAGGCTTGCTCTTTTCTCCCCTTCATTATTTGGAAAAAAAAAAAAAAAAAAAAAAGTACATCGATACAATTTTTCAAATGTAGGAGTTAGCATAATTCTGCCTTATTTCTTCAGTGCAGAGTGGACTGGGATTCTGTCTGAATTCCAATAAGCGAGGGTGGCTGCTGGCCGCTAACCGTGGTTAACACTGGCCTTGGGTTTAGACGAGGAGGCATGGAATTAGCTGGGCGGATGAGTGGTGGGGGAGGCTGATTGAGAGTCGGCCTTGGCTGAATAAATCGCGCCTGCTGTTGAAGTGGCGGAGGCTGACGATGGAGAGCAGGAGCAGCAGGAAGCGCTGGACGAAGTAACGGGGGCGGCTGATTTAAAGTTGCCATGGGAGCGGTAGGTGCTGGAGCAGATGCCTGTGCTGGAGGTGAAGGGCCTAAACACTGAGTGGCCGGAGTGCTTTGTGCCTGCGCAAAGGACAAAGACAAGACTGCGTGAACAGCCACCCCAGCCAGAGCACCGTGCAGTTGGGCTGCCACTGTCCACTACACAGGAAACAGCATTTAAAAAAACAAAACCAAAAAACTGAGAAGTTACTGAAAAGAAATCGCCAACCAAAACATTATAGACAGCAGAACTAAAAATATTTACGAAGCAAGAGTCTTCTTTCTAGAACAAGAGTTGTATTTTAACAATAAAACAGTAACGTGATCGTCACTATGAAAGGTGCAGTCCTGCTCCCAGCTGGTTAACGACATTGGCTGAAGTTCTATGCAAGCTCATCATCATTCTTTAGAATGCGGTTTGCCACTCCACACCAGTTAACCTTACATTATATCACTAAATAAAATGCTGTTCCTCAACCCATGCTTACTTATTTCTGGTACACAAAACACACCTCATCTTCTTCATCAGTGCTCTTTCCTGATGGCACATTAGAAGTATTTTTTGTGTCCTCCCCTAAAGCAGAAGCATCACCATTAGAAGCCAGGGTTCCTTGTTCCGCTTCCCATTCCTGCAATACCTCCTCTAAGTTAAACCGACGCCTGTAGTTTACAAAGAAGTTCTTCACTTGGCCAACAGTCTTGTTGCCAATTACATCTGCAATAGCTTGAAAATCTTTACCATATTTTCGGACACCTGGAAGGCAAAGTAAATAACATAGCTGTGAAGAATCAGTCAGACACAGCTACGTGTGATGTATTTATAGAGAGAACCCATGGGACCTGCAAACCAAGGACTCACTAATTAGGAGGACTTCTCAATTAGGAGAAGACCTCAATTTCCATTAAAACAAAATAATTCTTAATTGCACAGCTATCGACATACAAATCAAGAACTTTATTAAAAGGTCATTACCCGCTCTTCTTGAAGATCCTGGCTTACTCACCAAGCCTCCCAACCTAAAACCACAGAGATCCGGCCTCTGACGAGTGAAGTAAACCCTTCAGTGTGCCTGCAGTAAGGGCAGAAGCCCAAGATAAGCTCAAGACGGGAGAGGGAGGGTGACCAAACTTGTGTGTACAGCTGTAATCAGGGTACAACCCTAGAAATGCCAAGTGACAAGTGTTGACAGCTTCCCTAGGTTCCCTCTGTGCCAGCTGCACGCGGCTGTTTCTTTGCCCTCACCCTGTGCGGCAGGAGCGGCCGAGGGCAGCAGCTACTGGACCAAGCGCAGGGCAGAACAGGGGGCACAGTTCCGCACGTCAGGATGTGGTGCTCATTCCGCCACTTGTGACACGCTCTCCTGAGGCTACGAGGAGCAACTGGCACACGTTCACCTGACAAAGTCTTTTTAAAGCTTTCATTCACCTTTTGAGCCGAGCAGAAGAATCAGGGTTTTGGGACAACCACCTCGGGGAATGTAAGTAAAGATAAGCTATTGGTGCCTGTTCATAAGACAGCCCAGCACAAGCCTCCAGGATCAAATCCTCCAGCAAGAAGCAGCACAACAGACCTTTGCATCATTCTTTTCATTCATTTTCATATTGACATCAATAGGTCACTTTTGTTTAAAAGCGCTACAAAAGAAAATACTGCCCGTCCTTTCCAAAAACCCCAACATGTGCTTTTTAAAGTTCCAAACCTACATTTGCATCTAACACAAAAAACCCCAACCCCCTCGAGCACAGCATTCTGTAGTTTTAACATAAAATTGGAATGATGTTTACTGATTTTCTCTCAGTTGTATTTAGATTATGGGTCTAGTTCCTCCTCTCTCCTACTTAAGAAAAAAAATCCCCAGACTCTCCAGCATCCTAGAACACAGCTTTTAGCTGCACAAAGTATATTTTTAATCACAACTGTCTAAATGTTTGGAGACTAAAGGAAATAAAACAGACTTTTATTCCAGCCTCAGTAAACAGAAGACTGATTTTTTTTTTCTCTCAGCTATACATGAGTGAATTACAATTTGACTACTGCTGTGAAGCTCCTGATAACTAAACTCATTTGGAACATATTACAGTGCTTAGAGGACAGGCACTCTGCCTCATTACAGGAAGAGAAATTTATGCCCGATTTCATGCCTCACTTCAGAAAGTGAAGCAAAGGATTCAGAAAGTGAGAGTTGTTTTGAATCTGAAAACTATGTTCCTTTTCAACTTAATTGTGAAGAGTATGACCTTCAGCTTGTTCTGCTCTTTTCTACTTCCTTCATTAATAGGGCACTTCTGACATGATAATGCACGCTCGCTGCAATTTAAGAGAAAAATTCAGCTCTAGGACAGTAACAATTCCTGTAGCTGAAGCCGATGTTTCAACTGTCAAGAGCCCAGCTACATTATTTAACATATTTTCTGGGACATACAAAAGAATTCAACCATCCTGACTGCAAGAACCTTGGAAAGAAAACAAAGGGACCTAGCAGAGCCACGTGGGAGGGCACGTGTCTAGGCAAAGCAAAGACAGGGATGTGGCTCTGCGCTTTATGGGTTGTAGGAGGTATCGGCTGTACTCCTTAAAAGCTGCGTGCATCCGCAGGGCACTCCCTCCGCTGTTTGGATAATCTTTGAGTGCCCTACCGTTACCACCCTTACTAATGTATAACGATCCTTATATGTCCGCTGCAACATACCTGACATCCTATACAATTAATCAAGTGAACAAAGTGCCCAGCAGAACAAAGGACATTTTCGTTTGAAACCTAATTCAGACTTCTGGTGATTTCAGCCTTTTCTGTTACTATGCTGTCGACGCTTCTTCCTTCCCTTTCATCTGCATGAGCCTGTTGGCCAACTTCAGCTAAAGTTGTCAAAAATAAGGTCTTATGCTGTTTTCAAGCTGTGTGCTTGGAAATAGGCTTTATCTTGCCTTCACTGAGAACTCCGAGAAATATCTAAAGAAAATAACATTCCCTTAGTTTAGCTACACAGAGCACTGCTCATTTTGGATTCTTTTCAGAGTGTTATTTAGTACTGCTCTAGCCTCACCACAATGATTCTACACAATGATGTAGTAGAACCCTTTTAAGCTGCATCAGAAACAGAGGAAGTTCAATGCACGTTTATGAAAGTTTTGTGCAGAAGGTGCTGGCGTATCTGTAAGAGTTGATGCCACCTCATCATCCCTTTTGAATTGGTGCACGTTACTTCCACATCCTTGTACAAATTTTGTGCTAAACACCACGCAAATTACTTCTGAAGTGTTTAATCTGTTATTCAGTAAGAATAATTTTATTAGGTTGCTGAAAGTGGAGCTCCAAGATGACTGCATAGCCTCACTTCGCATGTATGAATGCCTTTCTCCCAGCTCATTTGAAAGCAGCCCTGATCATGGGAATCCTTCAAGCTCTTCAAAGCTTCGCCCAGTGGCAAAAAGGCGCACTTGAACACGTGCATGCTCACTACGACAGTGTTTCATCTTGAATGTCTAACTCGGAGAAACTTGCAAACCCAAGTTTGATGCTGCCTACGCTGCTTAACACTGCACAGCACAGCAAACATTGAGAGGCACCAAAACATTAGCCTGGGTCCAAAGCGATGTAATACAGCACTAAGACAAGGCAGAAATAGTTAACGGCAACCTCCGGGTTACGAGAGCTGCAGTTTCACTCTGATGGGATTACAGTGCTCCTGGCAACTACCTTATGTAGAGCTAGATCCCAGTTGTCCCAACTGGTTTCCACTGCAATGCTATGAAAGTCATGCTCTGCTTTTCAATTCAGATTTTGTTGTTTTGAACAAGTCTTAAAACATTTTGGCAATTGCAATTTTCATATGGCTGAGATCTCAGTTTGAAAAGATGATCATGCTCATACATTTCTATACATAAATAAAGTTTGTAACTTAAGAACACCTCAAGTGATGAACTGGCCCATTACATTCAGTAACGACTCCAACAAAGTTGAACAGCAATGTGATAAATTACACTGCAAAAGATTGGCTCACAGATTATAAATCTGAGTCCACAACCCCACTGCAGGCAGACACACTGCTTTTAAGATGATACACTCAGCTCTATTTTAAGGTGGTTTTTTTACCATTACCCCTGCTTTAGTTACTGCCAATATCTTGAGATTAGCCCACAGATGACAAGGGGTTTTTCATGTTTAGGAAAAACAGTACCAAAATTATATTACTGCAGGTTATTTTTATGATTTCCATGGTAGGATTTAAGGTCTGAATTCAAGTGAACAAATCACGGAAGTGCCACCTACCTGGTTAATGTTTATGATTTCTGTAAAATTATTAAAAGGACATGCCAAAATGTATCAATAATACATTTGATGAAATACATCTAATTTAATCGTACAAACTACATGTCCCCATGCTCAAGTCAACTTCCAAGTTCAAGCCTAACATGCATCATGGTAGCTTTTAGTACAGCAACCGTGGCTATTTTCTTTTAAAAACAGAGTCAGAGCAAAAGACAGCGTGGCTTCTGCATGCGTAAGTCTACTAACTCAAGCAATTATTTTGAAGCGAGAGATCAGGGTCCTTAGCCCGAGGGACTGGAGGTTAATACCTACAGCACTCTCATTCCACGAGGGAGACTACTACCAGGCAGTAGGTAAGGCAGGGATAATACTACTTTGCCCCTGGCATTAAGATGTTCTCCCATCTCCATTTTATACAGTGGCAAAGGAAGGGGACTAAAAAGGAAACAATACATATAAGCAGCACATGTAAATTTAGTGAAAACAGGTTTCTTCCAGAAGGCCTGATTTCTCACTCCACCCTTAAGTACTGAGGCTGACTACCTTCATAAAACACAAAATGTTCACTAGAGACGAGACCAGAAGACTGGAACTCCTCTCCAGGGAGTCATCACCAAACCTCATTCTCTTTTGCCCATGCTCCAGTTTTATTATTTACCTTGTTGGTCACATAGTGCCATAGCTTAACAAAAGCTCAGTGCATTTTCATCGTTTCCCAAACTGATGCTTAGTGAGAGCTCCGATAACTAAACTATGAAAATGTAAGCTGGTTTAAATCTTTTTATGCTAAGGCAGGCACAATGAAGCTGGATTTTCCCCAACTCTCCAGCAAGCATTCTTCGTACTAGACTATGATATTAAAGATAAGCATCTCCTTCAGTGGCATTTGAGAACAAAATAAAAAAAAAGCGAGCTTGTTAGCAATACTGAGGATGAACTTAGGACAGGAAAAGGTTTGGAGATGCAAATCCCAGTCTGAGGCATGTACAGTGCAAGGCATGACTTCAGACACACCATGCTCTTCAGCGTTTCCATTCAGACTTCAAAATAAACCTAACTTTAGGTTCAGTCATCTGGCTAATAACGGCCAGGTATGGCACACCTGACAACTTTACACTGATAACCTGATGCAGCTGAAGGTTCTATACTAAAACTGTCTTTCATTTTAAAAGTATGCAGAGAAATAAAGCAGACCTGGATACCTGAGCTGATTATCTTAAAAAAGATGATCCACTGAAGTGAATGAATATATAGTCACTTCAAGACAGCATTAGGCTCTCCAAGTATTTTCCTTGCATGTTCCTTGATTAGGCAGTGTATGTTAAAGACAAACAAGAGTCAGTTTTCCTTCATATAAGTGAAATAACTGTAAATTAGCTGTATCAATAGCCTACTAGAAAATGTTTTTTCTGCAGTAAGACTGTTAGCCAAGTATCCATATCCAGCTTAAGACTCTTAAAAGGACAGATATCTGCTCTTTTATTCCCTCATGATCAGAGAAAAGTAACTGTAGAGCAGTTTCACTTCTGCTTTTTCCTACTTTAAGAATACGGAGAGATGTCTTAAGAAGTGTTTGCTTCAAATTTTTATTACTTCAACTATTACTTCAGTCTTCCACTTTAGAGAAATTCATGTAAGGTGATTTAGAGAATGATTGAAGGGACTTTTTGGTACTATGACAGTTGTTAAACACAGCTTAGCTTTTCGATTCAAGATTTAACATGGGTAACTGAAAAACCAGGGTCATGCTGCTTGAATGAATGTCCTAAATATTCTCCCTAGTTTTGCTGTTCCCAGTGACTTTCTTGTTAGAACTGATAAAAGCTTAGCTTTTCATTGGAGGGAAATACAAACATAAGCCTGAGTACTTCTTCAAATCCTTTGCATCAGATTTCAAGTCGCTACTACTGTTAACATACCTTGTACTGCAAGAAGCTGCTCTTCTGTAGTCCAACGGGCATTGATTTTCTGATTAGACTATTAAAATTAGAAAAATGGCACAAAGATCATTAAAATGGTTCAACAGCTGCAAAATACCTGAGCATCACAATGTGTTCTACTTGCATTACATTTTGCAACACAGGTAAAAAACTCTTGCTTATAAGCCATAAATTTATAAGGTTTAAGATTGCTTTCATGAAGAGAAAGTGGCATTTAAGTATTTGAGCTTAGAACTACACTAATAGTTTTTCCTTTGTTTTATTGCAGTTCTTAGTACCAGATATATTATAACTTGTGCTCAAGCTAATGATCTTTACGCAGACAGAATTTGAATTGATAGTTACGTTTAGATAAGCTATTAGGACTTGGTGCCTGGACTGTTTTGCATTCACGTTATGTTTCATATCCAAGCCTTTAAAACAAGCAAAAAGAGAACTTCAGTAGTAATTAATCATTCACTTCAGATGCCCAAATGTTCACGTAGTCATGTTTTCACACAGAACATAAAATTTACTGCTAGCAATCTTTTAATCAGAAAAAACCCCACGTATCAGGGCTCAATTTCAGGTGCCTATTGTCATGAACAGACATGACATTTCGGTTTCTTCTGCGTCTTTATTCAGTTGGTTGCCATCAAAAAAAGAGCCTACCACTAGTTTCTTGTAAAGAAGCCAGACAGACTCACCCCTGCATGTAATTCAATGGATCCTGTTTTAACTGCTGCTGAAATGCAAACACTATGCTGCAGCAAAACACGTTTCTGTAGGTCCCCACTAATTTAAGTGCAAGGCCACAAGTTCCAGTATTTGTTCTGATTTACCTCAGGAGGTTTGAATTCTTCAATCCCGCCTTCCATTTTCTGTTTAAGTGCACTGTTTACTTGCTTAGCATTTTGAACCTTGGTCAAAAACAACAAAGTTAATCAGCTCCACAAAGAAAGTTGGTCACTTTACACATATATCTTCACTAGGATTGCCACAAGTGTACCTCCTAAGTTAGAAAGAGAAATATTATGGTTTAAGGCTTCACTACTTTTAACTGTTTGCTTTGTTTTTGTTTTTTTTAAATAAAAATTTAAAAATACAGCACAGTTTGCTACAGAGAGAAAAATATTTAAGTGAGTCTTTCAAAAGAACAGTTTGTCTGCAGGAATATTAGAAGTAGGACATAGCAAGCAAGTTTTGATAATGATTCATATGTTCTTGAAGAAAGCAGAATATTCTAGACACAAAACTTGATTCTTAGAAATTTAAGTGAGATGTACTGTATACATTAACTTCTTTTCCAAAAAGCACTTTGGGGAAAAAAAAATATATATATATATGAAATATTTCCAGTTAGTTCCTTCTGACAGACTGCTTTTTATTGACCTTAGATCATCATGATTTCCTTTAAGGGTGACTCTTGCAATGATTTAAAATATTTAAATAAAATACCTTAGTCTTTAAAAAGGAAAGAGCTTCCAAATTGTCCATATACATATCTAGTAACCATTTAAACCTGACAGAAATGCACATAAGGTAACATAGGTAAGAAAATAGTTTTGCATACTATGGTGCACAGCTATTACAAGTATGGACACAAAAGCAGACAACTCAGTGGGAGATTCCAAAGGCTGCATCTCCGAGATCACTGCAAGAAAAAAGAGAAACACAACCTCAAGGCTGTAACTCACCTACACTTAGGCTAAAGAGTGAAACCCACCTATGCTATTTAGCCCCAGAGTCCTGCTGTGACAGAAAGAAGCATATGTCTCCTGTAAAAGAATACAAGGGAGCAAAAACCCATGAAACCCTGTATTCACGATTTTGCAACCCGGCAGCTCTTAGCCATCTATAAGGAGGCAGAAATTCCAGGAGATAAGCCTTGACTTTGTAGCCCCATCGCTCCTAGAAAGCAAGCATGCACATACTGCTGTACCCTTAGAAGCTGAATAGATTCTGTGTTTCAACTTCCAGTGCCACAAGTTAACTTCCTCATGCAAAGGACGCAGGCAATTGTCCTCTTAAAGGTGAAGACTACAAAGCTTTTCTAAATTTAATAAGAAGTAGAAAGCCCATCAATTCAAACAGAGAAATAACTAGGCCCATGATTTCACTCCCCTAGACTTGTGGTATGTGGGGAAGGACATCTAGAAAAACAGCAACAATTTTAAGCGTAACAAATTAACTTCCACTGCTCCATTGGTCTTATTTCTCACTTGTCACGCAAATAATTTTAAAGTTAAAAATAAAACAAAATAATAACCAAAACCAAACCACAACAACAAAAAAACCCACCCAAACCCCCAAATGTGACTCTGATTTGCTCCTGTCCCCAAATCTGTAACATTGTTTTCATGCCATGCTCCGCTCCCTCCCCCTCCTATTTTTTTTTTTTTTTTTTAAAGGAAGTCATCTTGTTTTAGGTGATCTACAAGAGCAGATGAACATAAATAAAACCAAATAATGGCTAGTCAGCTAGTGTCCAGCATTTCTGGTGATAACTGTGGAACAAAATTAGGAAAACTCACATTAAAGAAGTTTCAGAATCTTCACAGATAATCTTCAAAATCATTACAATCAGAACAATCTGAGATGAAAACAAAACAAGACCAATAACCCATGGTACCTGTCGCTTTAACGAGATTAGTTCCATATCCAGCTGTCTAAGAATTGTGTTGGCTGCATTGGGACTACAGGAAACAGCTATCACATCTTCCTGGGTCAGGTACATGCCTTTTGGTGGACGGCATTTGGAACGCTGAGAATGGTGGCGATGCTGCAAGCTCTGATACTCTCTTCTACCCAGACCTATTTTGCTGGTCTGAACAGGCTGCTCATTATTGCCCTTTAATTTACAAGAAATACATCATTAAAGAATAACAGTGTCTTATATACAACTTTATTAAAGAATAAAGTATCCCATAGCATTGTAATGTCATTTATGACTAAGAAAACCTAAGCTAACATCCTGCTCTGCATGTAGTAGCCAAACTAAGTCTTGCAGATGAGCTGATGGAGCATACCAGTCACTGGATAAGCCTGCGTTAGTGTTAGAAAGGCCAGTTTTCTTTTTTCTTTTTTTAACATGGCTAAAAACCCCCAATAAATGGTATAGAAATCACAGTCTGAATACTGTGAAAGAGGGCAAAAATCAAGAACATTTATTTCTGGTCAGATATTAAGATTTAAGGTGAAGATCAAGGGAGAAGAATGAAAGTCAACCAGGATGGGCAAGAATACAAGAGGACACTCTTCCCTGCTGCAAGCACTCTAAGTTGGAAAGTGATAGTGCCCTTTGCTTTGGGAGGGGATTTTTTTTTTTTCCAGTGGAAAGGGATAGCAAAGAGGAGATGAAATCTTTGTAACTGCTGTTTTGGTATCTTTGGACACCTAAACATTTCAGCTTTGTCTATGGGCATTGCTGCACAACAGCTAGTCTGCGTGTATGCGACTCCTGCACAGCAACCGGGTAGGTTCCCTACAGACCAGGGGTAGAGAAGCAAAAATTACTTTCCCTGCTAGGATTTTCTAACTTTCAAAGCAATGCTAAGTACCAGAACAGAGATGGGATTCAGGCTTTTTGCTACTTCAAGGAGCTCCCTACTGCTCCTCCCTGCTGGCATCCCTGCAGGTTAAGAGGAAGTGGTCACCTCATCACAGTGAGGAGAAAACAAATTGCAGCAGCCGTTATTATTATGTTCTGTAGCATCAGTAGAGATCATCAAACAGTATTTTGCGCTACTACGCTTGACCTTCTGCCACATCCTCTTCCCAGCTAATTTAACATCTTAATCCAGTCCACAGACTTCATAGAGGCAATCTTGAAAGCACTTAAGATATTTGCTCTTCCTTGGGAAGTTGATCTAGAGCTTTACATCTTCGACATTTAAAAACCCCAAGGTTAAGTTTACTTCTGGCTCATTTATACCATGTTTTTTGGTTCTGCATTGCTCTTCCAGTATGACATTGCAGTGCCTGTCTGTTCAATCTGGATTTAAAGTGAAAATATTCTCTCAAGCTTTTGTCTTGCCAAGCTAGAGTGTTTGGTTTATTTTAGTTTTCTTTGGTAAAATAAAGTTTCCATTGCTCTGTGTGTTCAAGTAGCCTACTCAGTTTGTATTTTGCTTAGGAAATGAAAGCATACAAATCCTACCAGAAATATTGGATCACATAATATCTTAGGTAGATCCAAAATGCTCATCAGAAACTGCAAATCCATTTGTCCTGTTCCTACAAGTCTGTGAACACACTACTTTCATTCTGGACTGTGTGTAGTGATTCAAACAATAACTAAGGAATTGAACAAAATAGCCCTTATTTAAATGTGGCCTAGACAGCAACTCAAATCAACAGATTGCAAGAACATTGTTACAATAGCAGAATGAAAAGTAAAAAGGTTCATTATTAACCTTGTGCAATTTCAAGTTCTGAAAAACATATCCTGGCATGTCAAAAAAAAAAAAAAAAAATCTCAAAACTGTTTTACAGAAAAGGGTAATTGTAATTGCCAGTTCCCCCCGGTCCTGGAGGCAGTTACATGAAGTGATACTTTGAAGGTCATTGCAAACCTGAGAATGGAATCTAAAACTATCAGTCTCTTACTCAACACCATTTTTGGTAGAGCTGCGCAGTTTTATTAATAAAATCCTAGACACCACTGCATGGCAATGTTGTAGTTTTGCACTACCTCTCCTCTCACGTTCTCACGATGCATGAACTCTCACATTTTAGGAAAATCACAAAAGCATTAAGTTGATCAAGGAAACAAACAAACGTTTACACACTTAACTCTTTTTCTAGTCTTGCTCATAAATAACGCTTACCTAAAGAACCCCAAAACCCCCTTATCTGAACATACCCCAAACACAGTACTTATCAGTAAGAGCTCATTAGTGGAGACAAAAATGTTTTTCTCTACATTTATTAGTAGAAAGCATCTCAATAAAGCCACATATTATTTGAAATGCATAACCTCACTGTGGCTTTGAAAGAACAAAAAAAAATTATTCTTGGAAAAATGTTGTTCAATTTTAAAATGCAAAGAAAACATTGTTTCCAATAATTCACAACTAGTAAAGCTGCAAACATATTAACAAGACAGAGGCAAGGGGAACATTGTTTTACCAGGTAGCGATAGCATACATATCTTATAAAACCTGAAGACCACTCAGAAAATAGTGAAGGTAATGAGATGCATTTATGTGCAGAGAATGGCAAAAAATATACGATAAAATTTTGTTTCAGTCAGAAGTTGTCAAGATCTTGATCACCTAAATTCCCTGGGATTTCAGCGGGCTGCAAACTAGGCCTCTTTACTACAAGTCATATTCTTCACAGTAACACATTCACAGAAAACAAACAAACTGACATTCACCATTAAGCTATCTGTTACCTCCTTTTTGGCTTCTTTTTTGGGATCATAATCACTATCATTTCCATCCATTGGATGAGCTTCTTCTACGTCATCATCACTGAGGACAGATGATTAAAAAAATACATAAAATGACCCCAAATATAAATACGTATCAGGGTAAGACAGAATTATCTACTCTAATATATGGCATCTCAGTTATTTGTAGTTTTCAAAAGAGAGCTGTTACAAACATGTTTCCTTTATTAAATTCTAATAATTATTATGATAAAAACCCCAATCCTAAACTGTAGTTTCAAAATTACTTTAAGCAGTACTGGTACTGCTGCTAAAAATTCTGGTGCCACCTTTCAATTCAACCACTTGTGCCAGCAGGAACACCCTCCATGGTCAACTATATCAAGACTAGAAATAACCTTTCATTTGCCACACTAGTTTTAATAGATCAATTTTCAAACCACTGCACCAGGTATATGAATAAAGCTTTGTTTAAGTCTGTGGGGAGCAAAAGGGGATAATATAAGATGGAAAAAACACAGGACTGCTTTTTCACCAAAGTGCTCACAATCTAGCAATTGGGCGGGGGGATGAAATCTGCTGAATTAAATCAAAGAGAAAAGATTGAAAAGATAACAGGTAGTTTAGCTGAGTCCAATCCAGTCATTCACACAATATAATTTCCAAATAAATGAATGTAAAAATTAAAAAAAAAAAAAAAAAAAAAGGAAAACCCACAAAACTCAACAACCAACCAAACCCCCAAATTTCTAGTTATTATAAAAACCACCCCAAAATGCTCTATTAGAAGCAAATTGATTTTCTTCTGTAATTTTTCAGCTATAGGGTCACTGAGTAAGCATATGAATTTTAGATTTCAGGAGTTCTTTTCAGTAATACGTAATTAAATAGACCCTTTTGATCTAGCTAGGCAGTTTTCTGTAGATGTAAAATCATACTTTCCAATATAAACATGATTATTTTACTTATACATTCAACATATTAAATAATTTTTTAAAAAGTGCAAGTTAATACTCAAGTATACTAAGTACAATATAATTTTAATCTCATAGTAACTAGGGGAAACATCATTCCCTTCTACCCAAGACAATTTAGAACTATTTTGAGCTCTAATTCTCTTTGACTGCTAGCAACTCTAAGTCTTCTAAAATAAGATTTTATGTAAAGTTTTGTTATAAAACATTCTAATTGCTACAGCTCTTTACAGTGGTTGAACTTTCAGTTTTAATTCCATTCTAGTTCAAAAAAACCCAAACAAACAAAACCCAAACCAATCAGAAAACCCCCACACCCACACAACATTCTCCTTCCCACACAATTATATAGGATTAGACCTCTCAAATAAAGCGTTATTTCTAAGCCACATCCCCAAACTTCAGGCTTTTTAAACCCTTGTTTTTACAGTCATCATTAAAACACTCAAGTGTCTTATTACAACTCAGTAGTTGTTAAAGTAGTAAAGTAGTTGTTATTACAACTCAATAGTTCTTAAAGCACGGGTACCAAACACCTTGCTAAAAGCAGACTTCACCACAGATGCTCAGGCTTAAAATCACGGTTCATGCTGAAACATAATGGCTGGAAATTACTCTTCCATCTCTACCTGGAAAGTCTTCAGTCTCTGGTTACCTAGTTACGAATATAAAACTTACCTGTCACCTTGATTATTTCTATTAGCTAGTTTTCGAGCCTGTCGATCCATCAAACTTGTCCTAGAGCGAGTTTTTTTCCAAGAATAGTAATATTTTACAAGGCTTGCGATAGTCTTGTCTGGAAGCTAGAAGAATTCATTAACATATTAATACTTCTAAAAATTAAAATCCCACACAAGATTATAATTCTGCTGTATTGACAAGCACCTTTACCCAAATATCTTAAATACACGGATGAAATGGAAAGGAGGCATGTATTTCATATATGTATTTTAAAACACGGGAGAGAGAGGCTTTTTTTATTAGTGAAAAAGCTATAGGTCCAAGACACTTGACGAAATTAATTTTATATTCAAGGTTGCTCCTGAAGCTTTCACATAGAAATCAACATGAAACTGTAGCCCAACAGGAGCCCTTGTTCCTAGTGCATCTGAACTGTTTAATACTTCAGATTAAAATATTACTTTACCATTTGCTGGATCCTGTGAAAGCTCTTTCCATGGAAGCTAAATGCTTGTTCAAATAGGACTTTGTCTTCAACCGTCCATTCATCAGGGAAAGGAGTGAAGTTAGGGAGATCCGCAAGGGACTTCTCAATATTGTGTTTATGCCAGAACAACATGCCGAGAGCCTTTGGAAAGAAATAGTCCCTTTTTGGATTTAGTCAACTTTCTAAAATGTTAAGACAGGTTAAATAAAAGAAACACCATTTATTTATTTAAAATAAAATTTGACTACCAGAACCCCTTCTTCAAATGTATTTGCAATTTTATTGGCTATGTACTATAGGTGTCAAAATTCTCTTTGGAGATAATATGAAGAGTGGGCACATCTGTTCTTTATTAAAGGTACGAAAGCTAGACAATTTAAGGTTGGCATGGCAGCAGCAATTCTGAAGTAGCATGAACTAGGCTGACAGGCTCAAATCTGACCTGCTTGCTTTATTTACAAGCACGTATCACCTCCACAGTTCCTTATTGGTCTTCAAGCCTTTATTACTAGCCCACTCAAAAAAGAAAATAAAAATACTTTTCAGCAGCCAGAGGATCATCCAAAATGCAAGTCTGAAAGTTCAAAGTGAGAGTGGTCTTTCTACAACTCTCCAATCCACAAATAACAGCACGGCCACTTCCATTTCATGTGCACCTAATAAGAATGGAAATTTAAATATATTTTCTTACATAATTTCATTTCTCAATATTCTTAAAGAATTTTATGCTGATTAGACTTTCTGCCAGAGAATCAATGACAGGTCTGATGCCAAGTCTGGGATGGGAATTGGGAAAAGTAATCCACTCAGTTTCAACCATACAGTGGTTGAAATACATGATCACCAGTTGTTCATCAGCTCTCCAAACCCCCAATTTCACATCATCTAATAACCTGGACATAGAAAACCTCTCTTCTTGTTAAAGTGATAAGCACCTCTTGCAAAGATAATTTCTATTCCACTGTGAACAGTCTACAAATATTTTGTACCAAAAAAATAGTCTTTTTTCGTAGACTTATTGTGAGATCCCTCAGTTTCCTCTCTCCCTTAACAAAAGCCAAGCCATCAAACATCACCGAACTGCAGGTTTTATGAACTTCGAAACATTGGCAGCCTATTTTTCAGATAGCAAAAAGACTTGCTAGTCAACTGCTATTATGAGCTTCCATCCTCCAAAACTTGATTGTACAACTTGTTTCCACTTGTACACCAGATTTTTTTTTTTTTGCAATAGGTAATCTCACTGTTACATAAATCGGTTAATTTATGAAGAAAATTGCAATAGAACTAAGTGCAGACCAGCAAAGTTTTATCCTGTACTGTTTATGGGATGGCATCTAAAGTTTATTTAAAAAAAAGTGAACTTGTTTTGTTATTCTCAAACCTAGAATTTGGTTCTGTTTTCCTGCCTCTGGAAAAAAAAAAAAAATCCAAAAAAAAAAAAAATCACACACTTAAAGTTGGTTTGCCTCTTTTTTAAATATGCAAGAAACCTTTCCAGTGCTGTTCCTATCGCAATTAATGGTTCAAAATTTTACCATATTTCAATTCTAATATTAAACATCAAATTTGTTTTCCTATTAAATTCTTTAGCTAAATATACACACACAATTGCATGACATGCCCAGTGTATCAAGAAACATACCAAACCTTTCAAAAGTGCACATTACAAGCTGAGCATGTCATGAAAACAAAGAGCTCAATCTTTTGCAGAGAATCCAGACCACAACTGTATGCAGATCCATTTAACTGCAGTGTTTGCTGCCGTGCCTGAAGAGAAACAGCGTTAATTAATGGTAACCAAGGGAAAAAAAAGAGTTGTGTTATACTTCTATATAAAAAAATCCTTTAAATGAACACTCGTTTCATAGCACTTACCTGTTCCACATTGTATCCATGTTTTTCCTTTGCTATTGCTATATATTCATCCACTGTAACAAAGCAATGTCAGAATTATTCTTTAGTACTTTTAGTTCTGCTGTAAGGTGACACACATTAGCCATCTAACATGGGAAAAGAGTCTTCCCGTGCTTTAATACACTGCATAGGCACAGGTCCCCCAAAACATTAAATATATTTATAGCTTTATTAATAATAAATAAGCTCACCATCTTTAATGCAACATTTTAAATTAATAAACTTTTTACACAAGCTAATTCTCAGTGAAAAAGATGCTCTCTTTCACATTTTTACTACAACAAAGCCACAGAGGCTCATCATTTATTTATTTAAATCAGAGACTAGCTTGTTATTGAAAGGCTATGTCTTCTTGGAACCCACTCCTAAGAACACAGACACACTGGGGGAGTGTCCAGACACCTGAGTTAGTTTTAAATTGAAGTACTTCTACTGTTTGTATTCACAAACATGTTGAAAATTAATATTTAAAAGAACCTAGATCAATTATTATGCATATCCCCTATATTAATATAGTTTTCACTGATCCACATTAATTTTAACCATGACACAAAGTCAGTTTTCAATTGAGAAAATGAAAATTCATTAGGTCATCAACATCAATTCATCAATAACATACTTTTAAAATCATGTTTGGCCACACTAGAACCAGCTTTGAGTTGAACACTTTCCATCATTGTGCAATTAGGTCCTGCTAGTTTTCATCTTCAACGGGTACTTTTTTTATTTTTAAAGAAACAAACTCTTACCATTCACCTTCTACAGTTCACAATTAAGTGGCAACTAAATGTAGTTGAAAGGAAGCATGACTGAGAAAAGGAAATAATTATATCCTCTTTATTCAAATGGATCAGAGATGTCCCTGCCATGATCTGGTGCAGCAGAGTTAATTGTACTTTAAAGAAAGTGTTTAATAATCATAGTTGTAGAGTATTTTATTCCTAAGTGTTCTGCAGTAGTAGAAGGTATGTTCCCTCAAATGTAGACGGACACAAACCTCTACAAAGAGGTTAGTGTAAAGAGTAACTGTGGTAGTAAAGAGCAACTGTCCTGAGGACCAGGTTCTCTTGACTGCATCTTCAAAATTTATTCCCCTATATTACATAAGGGAAATTTTAGCATGGGAGGCAAGTTTAAACTAGATTAAACAGCTAACTGATCACATTTAGTCAGATGACACCTGTATTTCAGGTCACTTTTGAAAGGAAAAATGCTCATATTTTTCCTGGTAAGACAGCAATAGTAATTTCACCTTGAACTGGGCTCCAACACATCTTTTCTGAATTTATCCACTGCAACTCCTCCTAAAAATCTGAGTGGCAAGTTCCTCATGTTTAGATGTCTTATACCTTATTAATAACTAAAGGTTTCACAGACATTGACAATGATATAACATAGGCAGTGTGATTTGAAACAAAGCCTTAACTACAAAATAAGTAGTGATCTGTCCTTTCCCCAGCAATCTCTAAATAAATTAAAAAAAAAAAAAAAAGAGAGAGAGAGAGAAGCTTTGTGTTTAATTTACTAATTTGCAATTTCACTGTATGTAAAATAAAGAGCGAGCAGGCATACTAGAAACAGTTATTTAGTTACACTTAAGCATTCAAATTCCTAAGCAGAGAAGGACTTACACTTGGCATCTGGAATATTATGATATGGAGACCATACAAGCATCCCTCCATTATCTTTATCACTATATTTAGTGGCACCTGTAAGAAAACAAGTAAGACTTAGTATTTATAAATACAATCTAGAGAACAACTATTCACGGGGCAGTAAGTAAAAGTCAACCGCATTATGAAGTCTAGTCCAGCTACTAAGGGGAGGGAAAAAAATCATTAATTCCATATTATTCCCTTAAGACACTGAACGGCTGAATTTGAACACTACTCTTACGAGGTTCAGTCAAAACTGGATATTGGACAGGATCCTGGTTACCACAACCGGAACATTAAAGCACGTTGCTAAAGTTGGCATGGCGACAAAATTTTGAGGTACTTGTGTTGGAACAGTTCTCCAGATGTTACAATTGCCTATTAGTACTCTTAACATTTATCACTATTGTAGAAGTATCAGGATCTACTGTGTTAAGTTAGGCTTCCTTAAAACAAAATAATATGAGACAGGGGGTGTGATATAGTCACCATCCCTGATCCTTTCAACAAGGAACTATACTAACAGCTATGCCAGAAACAATTCTGTTCATCATCATGCCTCTGTGTAGTTTTGATTTTCATAGCCATGTAATTTTGATATTCATAGCTAACCAAATTGTGTAGCTGTAGAAAGTAGTTAGATGTAAAAGGCACCTTTTTATTTACTTATTTTTTGGTGAGGAGTTGGGGATTTCGATAGGGTTTTTGGTTGTTTGTGCTTCACCTCCACTTCAATGTAGCAAGGAAGCAGTGCAAGGTACCTAACCTATTAGGAGGACAGAGTGATTTTTGCAATACTGATGCAACTTTGTACAAAGCACTAAATCATAGTCTTCAATTTTTAAAAAAACACATTGCACAAGGAAATTCCCCAATACTGGAAAAGCATTAACTAATAGTTACTTTTCATGAATATTTTACAAATGTATGCCGATACGTAAAGCATTTGTTTACAACAGTTTATCTTGCTAAGACATTGCTCAACAATTGGAGCAGTTACACTTGTGTCAGTATGAATTCTTTGAAGAAGCCCCCTCAGAGGAACCTCACTTGCATCTTTCCCGGAGGACAGATTTTTTTATTCAGTGAAATAATTTTTCACTCCATTTTAAGCTTTCACCCTTTATATTTTGGTTCTACGTTTTGTTGAGGGAAACAAACCAATGCTTTGGAAAAGGGAACTTAATGCTTTCAAATTACACGCTGTTTTGTTGCTCTTGCCTCTTTAATTTGGCAGTGTGTTGTATTTGCTATCATCTTTCCAATCACAGAATACTTTGGGTTGGAAGAGACCTTTAAAGGTCATCTAGTTCAACCCCCCTGCAACGAGCAGGGACATCTTCAACTAGATCAATCTTTAGTTCCACTGTGACTGTGAACTTGAAAACCAGTTAATTAGAAAAACTGAAACAACACATGTGTCTTTCAAAAGGTGATGTGTAAGACAGATAACCTAAATGTATCAAACTGTCACAAGCTGAAATTGTACATACATTGGTAAAGCACCAGTTCCAAGGCATAAGCAGTAGTAAACTCCAGAAGTGTTTTGGTGTACAAGTTCCTCAATATAACATTCTACTTTAGAACAAGAAAGCACACAATTTTTAGTCATTAGGAATGCAATGTTTCATGGAGAGCGATGCAAACACATTACAGGCATAACATCTCTCATCCACTCAGCTTTTGTCACACAACAGTGGCCACTCCCCTGTGCTCTGCTCCCTAACTAAGATGGGGAGAAAACAGCACCACTAGAGAATGCATCTGAAGTTTTGAGTTGTGAGCGTGAAATGTCTAAATTGAACATTAGTATACCCTCAGCTTTTCCTTCCAAAAAAATACCTGACAGACACCTGCAGAGAAGTGGCTATCACGGATACTAACAGGTCTTGAATATTCAAATACTAAAGTGAAAAAACTCAGTTTCAGAGTCCTATCATTTGCGCCTGCAGGAGATCACATAAGGGGTGACACTCCCTGACTGAGGTGCCACCCTCACACGACTAACAGGCAGCTCCCACCACAACACCCCTTTACGAAGCAGTGCTGTTTCTCCGGCAGGAATCAGACAACTGTTTCCTTTCAGGCAGCATCTTCACACTGCCAAAAGGAAAGCAAGGATGACAAAGGAAGGATGGGATGCACACAGGTAGGTCTATGCTCGAAGGAAGGCATCCTGTGCCCAACACAGGACATCCATAGCTACAGTACAGGGATCCCTCTGTCTCCATATGCAGGACCATGATCTACCTTTACGAGAACTGCTTCTCGTCCTTTGTGCCCCAAGTATTCAAGTGAGCAGCACTGAGCCACATTCCCCCCACCCCAAAAGGCAGTGTTGTATCTCAATGGCAACACGATCTTTATCTGCGAGATCAATTCTTATTACAGATAGTGCCTGGAAATACTAGGCAACATGTCAACCAAAGCATGCTGGAAGAGCAGAGTCATAAGCCAGTAAGGAAGAGAAAGACCATGAGCTACATCTCAAATATAACATGTCTCCCCCCACCAAACCCCACATTCAAGTCACTTGGGAAAAGGTTTCTGAACTTCAGCTGCTGCGCTGCCCTGCCAATTCCACCCAGAAAAGGGCTAGCGCAAGATGACCCACAGGCACCCTCCACCGCTTCCAGAACAGAGAAACTGTAGCAGCCAACTGACCCCTTCTAAATTTCAGCTTAGCATTAGAAATTAGGTACATGCGGAAGAGGCTGTGCTGCACACGATGAAGTACTGAGAATAAAATTAAAATCTGGAAGCACATGTGACTTAAGGAGGGCATTGCAGGGCAGCACGGCAATTTAACAGTATATTGTTTGCCAGGATACAAAGTACCATCATCTGCTTAAGACTAAGTTTTGAGAGTAGGAACAGAACCACAGAAGCTACCAGGAAGAACTAAATTTCTACAATAAAGGACTGGAAATCTTAAAAATAAATAAGTAAATAAACAAATTAAAAAAATCAGGGAATGCAAGGACAGATGGTATGGAATAACTGGAAAACTGTATATACTTCACCATTTAATAATTTCAATTTAAGAAAGCCTGTTTTCACATAGGAAGACTAGAAAAGTTATAAGGACAGACATAGAAATTGAATCCGTAAGTGACATTAAAGGGTATAAAACATTCTTCTTGACAGCCTCCCTAGCCCTTGAGAAGAGGTAAATGGGAAATAAGCATTCCGGCATTAAGTAAGCAAAATTCATACTAAAGCCTTTCAGAAGTCCAAATCTGAGTAGAATGAAATTTCTCTAGCAGTCATCTCGTGTGGATCACAACAGCATGGTGCATCTCCAGTGATGGCGTTCTCCACTACGCTTTCCATGAGAATGCAAACAGCCCCTACGTATGGATATATCCTGCTACATCTATAGGTGCATCAGAAAGTAAAAACAGAAACAATTTCACTTTAAGACTACGAAGAACTGTAGAAGAAACAGCAGGAGTCGACAAAAATCTGGAGTGCAGAGATGGCTTATTAACTCAGTGAATTAGGTAAGGAAATGTGGGATTTTTGTCTTATTAAAACCATTTTTTCTAGAAATGGACATTTATCTCATTGAGTAGGATCTCCTAACAATTAAAAATGCTATTTCTCTTACAGCTTTATCTGAAGGCTCGCCTGTAAAAAGGAGATGGTGGGGGAAGGGGTAAAAAAAAAAAAAAGAATGTTTAAATTAACTTCTAATTGTTGCTTCCAACCACAATCCACTTCAGCCAAGAGACACTGACAAACAGTTGATTCACTTTTTCTTTAAGCAATTTCTTATTTTATACATTAACTCAGGTTAAAAAAAAAAAAGTTTACTACCATCACAACTTTAATCATGAATGTTTTGTTCCTCTATTGTCATAGACCATCCACTTATTTTTAAACACAGGCTAAGTGAGGCCAAAGGACTGGTATTTATTCTATCCATTTTAGTACTCTGTGTGTGTACCAGAGGGCTTACTTGATATCTTATACTTCTACCTAGTTTCATCTGTCATTGATTCCCTTCTCCCACCTATTTATTTTAAGGGGGTTAAAAAGAACAGCACTCAAAGTACTGTAAATAAACACACATTCTAATGTATCTTGAAAACCCTCAAAAAGAGTAATTAGAACAATTCCAAGAAGAAATAACATTACAGTTAGTAAAATAGACTTAGTACCTATGTCCATATATGCAAACCTAGAACTATAATGGAACGTCCGCTACATCATTTGATACAAAAAATAAACAATCTAAGTGTAGCTATGACAAGAGCCAAGCTTTTTGTCCAGCATTACTTCCATCTGTAAGAAATGATACCTCAAGATTCATCAGGGAAAAAAAAAAAAAAGAAAAAACCCCAAACAAACAGATGAAAGCATGAGATCCTGCTGAGATCTCCTCAGATAACCAATCTGCCAACACGGTAAGTATGTATTGTACTTTTATGGACTTTAAAAAAAAAAATATTTTATAAAGAGACTTGAGTGTTCTTGCCCTAATAATCAAAATATGCACACTAAGAACAACAATACTGTACGCTATGCCTCTTGCACAAGACTTACTAAAGAAAGATTTCCATCATTAATAAAACTGATAAAGGAGTAGATATTAAGCCTAGTTATTGGGGGAAGGAGCATTAATTGAACTCCACTCCCCAGAACAATTAGGTGCTCTAAAAGTCTGGTTATAAAAGAGCATAAAATTAGTTCTGCAGCTACAAATGCAATACTATTGCATATATAGTTTACAAAACCGAAACCACAGAACCTCAGTTGTCCTACAAGGGGTGAAGAGTTATTTTAATCAAAAGAAAAAAACAAACACTGTGTGTTTTTCTAATTTAAGTGGCCTGTAGGAAAAACAAGCCCAGGCAGCACGTTAGAAAGGCTCGTTTTTATTTATGTTTATTTTTACGTAAGCAACGTAAAAATAAAGGGTGTAAACGGCCAGCCTTATTAACAAAGAGACCTAGGCTACGCGCTCCTTTCTAGGGGAAAGGCATTCCCTATGCCAAGATCATGCATCCATTTAATCCCACCCTCCCCCTTTCTTTCCCCCGGCCTTTTCTTTGGCCTGTGGGGACTTGCGCCCATCAAGAGGGGCTCGCTCCAGCTTTAGGAGGCACTATGTGAGCAGCTCTGGCCCAATCCTCTT